>BCGO01000001.1:1815110-2081499 GCA_001599315.1 Starmerella bombicola | reverse complement strand
ATAGTAAGACCACTTCAATAGTAAGACCACTTCAATAGTAAGACCACTTCAATAGTAAGACCACTTCAATAGTAAGACCACTTCAATAGTAAGACCACGATAAGATCACTTCGTTTGTAATAGTAAGATTGTTTCAACAATGAGATCGCTTCAAGAGCGGGATCACTTCAATAGTAAGGCCGCTTCGGGATCATTATTTTTTTACAGAAAGCATTATTACTTAGGCGAATCTGCTTTGTGCTGATTCCTCAAAGAGCAACAATTGACTGCATAATAATCGCGGGACAACTTAGAGAGTTCCCAGTTGAGCTGGAGAAGTCTCGCTCGAAAACCAAATTTCGTCATGCATGGCTCATCATTGTCGCACGATCATGTAGCACGATCTCGCAGCGCCGATGCAGTCAACGCATCCCATAACCCATGGAAGCATAGTCCAGGTGCTTTGACTATGCTTTAAACTGGGAGCTGGCTTAATAGCAACGTTAGGGTTAGCGAAGCTGGGAGGTTGTTTATATTTTAGCAACCGGGGAACACGTTTCTTGCATGAGGACCCCACATTATTTGAAAATCACGCAACCAAAACGTGCAATACATCATCTGGCAAGGGTTGAGCTGCAGAACACATAGTTATGTGGAGAGCTTGCTAGTTGGCTGAGCCAAGTATTGCTACCCATAAAAAGTATATAAAGGGGCCAGATTATCCTAGATTATGATCACCCACTCATCCAACTCTATTCAAATATGTCTGATTCTGCCCGCAAAGATTTCTCCACCAAAGCCAGCGAGGCCCTTGAGCCCGAGAGCAACAAGTCTGCCTTCCAGAAGGCCAAGGAGTCTGTCACGGACACTGCCGACAGCGTCGCGGGAAAGGCTCAAGGTGAGGCCGGCGAGAAGAGCTACCTTCAACAGGCTGGCGACAAGATCAACTCTGCCCTTGGCAAATAAGTAACTCTCGAGCACTTACATTCGAGAATGGAAGCCAAGTGTGTTCCATTCACATTTATCATATGAATAACTTTTGAAATCTCGGTTGCAATATAGATATAACCTAAGCATGTCATTGTATTGTAACATTGAAGTTTACTCGCCGTTCGACTGAGGAACGTCGGCTTGTAGATAAATTTCAATTTTATAGTCAGTTAAGAAAGTGTTTTGCTGCTTAGTTACCAAATTAGCTTCCACATAGCCATATGTACAGATTCTTTGTCAATTATACATTTCATAAAGAGGAGAGGAGGTTCACGCCATTGAGCCGGTACTCTGCCATGTACTCTGCAATTTATACAGAGTCGTCGTCACTTGAACGCTGAATAACATGGAGAGAAGTTTCATGGCAGAGGCTAGGACTCTGCTCCCGTCCCATTTACAGCTTCTAAACCAATTATGCATTGGGTAAAGGAGAAAGCAGTTTCATGGCATTAGGCCGGGGACTACTCTGCGACCAGCCAATGTAGAGCACCAGGGGGATCCAGCCGTAGTGGAGTGCAACGCGGCCAGCGTCAAGGACTCTAGAGATCCTTTCTTTCGTCTCGTCAGTCACTGAGATGGGAAATACCGAGGCCATTTCAAGGAAGTTCGGAGCCAGTCAACGTGAAAATTGATAGTGACGATCCATTGCCTTACTACGCAGCTTCACATGTCACGTGCATCATACATGCATCACCTTTGAGCTGTGTTACGCGGACGAGCTATAGAGATTTTCAATGAGGAAACTTGTGAACTCCTAAATATTTTAAATACACCATCATGTACGGTCACAATTAGGCATTCTTCTGCCTTTTAGCCTCAGGGCCGTCCAGCTCATCATTAGCTTCACTGGTAGGTGAGTCTTCGACCTTGGAGGGTTCTTTGTCGTAGGGTGGCCCTGTTAGTTCCTCCGAGTCCTTTGTAGAAGCCTCTCCATTGTACTCTTTGGGGCTCCCAGCGGATTCCAGATTTCCAGCTGGCCCCGTCTCCGCGGCAGCATCAGCAGAAGTTTGGGCAAGACGCTCTTGTGCCAAATGTTTTTCCCTCGTAGCGATTCTGGATATGGCCTTGTTGAGCCTTTCCCGCCACCACTCAGCAAACTCTCCGTGCAAATCCGCATGGGCGAATGACTTCTGAGCCTCCTCGATGTTCTTTCTGATTATTTCCCACCCGAGGGATGACAACAGTAGGTTCTGATTACAGATGATATACTTGACCAAGAGGCTAGTATTGAGGTGGTTTGCCTTGATGAACTGGTCGATCACAAGAGAACCTATCCATTGTGCATCTGCCCAGTGCTCAAATACAGCATCGAGAAGAGCATTGACAGCTTCATCATCATCGGCTTGAATAAGCATCTGCAAAAGAGTTTCAGACTTGGTGATCCATGTGGTGGCGTGTGTGATGGAGCGATTTCCAAGATGGCAAATGGTGTGGACAAGGTAACCAATCTGCTCCTTCTCTATCTCTGAGCAAGCTCGTAGAGCGTCTTTTGCCTGATCAATGTCACCGCTCTGGAGTGCTTCCACCAGCCTCGAAGCGTTTTCATTGTCGCTGTATTTGAAGGGAGGAACATCAGGATATTCAGGCACCAGTGGTTGGAATTCTTCTGGTAAAACATCGCGAACACGTTGCGGGTAAGACAAGCGAACTTCCTTCGAAAGAAGCTCCTTGATGAAAATTAGTTTTGGATGGTCCTCCGCAAGCGAAAGCGCATCTACCCACTCGTTCCATTTCCAAGTGAACGCGAAGTTGGACACATGATGTGAAAACCAATCGATCACGCGAAAGAATAGCTCTACGTCAATCGACTCTAGGTGCCCGAATAAATAACGTATGCCTCTGCCAAGGACAGGAGCAATATCCTGAGGAGCCATAGCACAAGCCTCTATGAGCAGTGCGTGATAATAAACCGAAGGGAAGCCGGATTGATTTTCAAGATCAAACATCTGCGCAAAAACAGCTTCCAGCGCGATGTCCTCCACTTTCCAGGTTGGCTTTGGCGGGTCTTCTTTGGCCGCGTCTATAATCTGATCGAGCCAAGCGCCGGGTGGTGCAAATGCTGTGTGACTCAAAAAGACGTCTAGGGCAATTAATTGTCGAGTCACCTCCCGACGATTAAAATCCATATGGCGCATAATGTCAGTGGCTATGTCTCGGAGAAAAATACCTTCAATGGTGTTACCAGGGGGGACAGTGTCGTACTGACCCTCAATAGGGTGATAACATCTGAAATAGGCAGGCGAGTACTTGCCCCGAAAGTTGAGAGGATCTGGAAGATGAAGCGGGCGAAGTGTGTGCTGAGGGCTCTCATTTTGATCCCGCTCGACTCTGGACTCCTCTGGGTGCGAATCTCCGTTTAGATTGTTGATATCATCATCATTTTCATCTTTATTGATCACCACCTCATCCATGGTACGCTTTTCCTCTGAAGGCTCCAAGGAAGGCTGTGGCTCATAGGCATCTTCAAGCGCGTCCTGAGCCACATTCTTCTCACCATAAGCCATCATATCCACATCAACCGAAGCTACTTTCTCAGGGCTGCCCTCATTTCTGCTGTGCTTCAAGGGATTCGCAGCCAAGATATTTGCATTCCAGTCCTTGGCACTGAGTTGCTTGACAGCGTCAGGTAGAAGCGAGCTGAGGAATTTGGTTTCATAGGGCTTAGAGTCCCCGGTGAAAAAATCGTATGTATCATCTACGCCGTCGGAAAGCTCTGCATTCAAGAATTGATCCCTAAGCTCCGCACTTATCAAATGTGAGGGCAAATAGAGCGAAGCTAGTAATGCAGCATTGAAAAGCTCAGTCTTAGCTCTCGGGTCAGAGGGCTGTGCTGTCACCAAACTGCTCAGAAACGATGTCAAAACATCAGTGTTAGCAATTACAGGGTGTAACGCACACAGAAAGCGGAAAAAAAGCTTGAACCTGGGAAGGTCGGCTGCTTGCAACGCTTTGGCCGTCTCGTCATGGGCCATCTCAAGCACCATAAAAGATACACGAGCCGGTGATGCGGCAATCACAAATGACAGGTAGCCAATTTTGTGGGGCTGCTCGTAAACAACTGCCCGAATGGTTTGCAAGACTTCTGCAAAGCTCGATTCAGGAACCTCTCCCAAATCGTGAACCAGTCCTCGCATTAGTCCCTCTCGAGCGTACCGCGAAGGTTCTCCAATCTGGGCTATCCCAGGCCGCACGCGAGCAATTAGAAGCTCTGCCGGACTCAGTCTTGGCCTAGGCTCTCTGTTGCTCTCTCTCTTCCTCTTGAAACCCATATTATAAGTACGTGTGATCAAATGGCTACGCTGAAGGTTGTCCTACCTGTTTATGTAAGTGTATTTGAAATATTGTGAGCGAAGGCTCTCTTCTCAATTGTAGGAGAAGCGTGAAGTTCGAGCTCGTTAAACGTATAGAAAGTCTATAATGAGAGGAATTGAGCACAAGTTAATTCAGAGATTAGATTTTTGCTCGGCTCTTGACATCAGACCTAGCTAGGAAAAGGGGTGTCACTCCTTATAAGTCGCTGACCAAAACAATCAGCTCAACAGAGAAGCTTTTGATAAAGACTGCTGTCTCTCATAGAATCTCGCAGGAAACCTTGATCGATCCTTGAAAGCAGTATGAAAGGCTTATATAACAGCATCGGTGCTAGCCCAACTCCGACGAGCCTCATTAGACTCAACTAACCTCAGAAACCACTAAGCTACATAATTCGGTCAGCTTTATTTTACCTTCTAACGATTGCGCGACGGTTCGTTTCGCTCAATGATACACCAATGTATATACTCTGCCCTGATACATTGGTATACACTTTTGTGGATCGTTCGAGATATCACTTTAAAAGCGTCTATCCAACTGACTCTGTGAAAAATCCCAATTCAAAAACTATAAATCTTATGTTGCTGAATGTGAGAAAGGATTAGCGGAATCTTCAGTCCTCATGCACGACACCGACTTTCCTTACCTCTATCACATATGTGTTCCACCATCAAGAAAAGCCGCCTGAATGGAGATCTCACACGTGATGTAATCTCTATCCTTTCCAAGTATGTTGCCGACAGCGCTGAAAGAGAGGGTCTTCGAGGTCTTGGATCGAGTGCAGCCGCAATCTCGTTACAAAATCTTAGTTCTCGACCGAAGGGTTAAGCAGCTATTTGATTTAGTTGTCGACAAAGCGGAATTGCTTAACCGCCAGGTTGCTAATGTTCTAAGCATCGAGGACCGGCGGCCCGATGAGCCGAGAATGGAATGTGTTTATGTCGTAGAGCATTCGAGCTTCTCCTTTGCTTGCATCCAAGCAGATTTCGCTCACAACGCCCGCAAGTATGCTGGCGTCCACGTCTTTCTACTGCGCAGATTACGGTCAGGGGACGCCTCGCTCCAACGCTTCTCCAATTCAAGTATGAACCACTCTTTGCGCACCATTGATTACCTCCCATTTAGTTTCTTAGCACTGGAAAAACGGATCTTTACGTTGGGTTTACCGCACGCGAATACTATCCTGTACAATGACGCATGCAGGGACATGGCATCAGAATTAGTGGACCTCACTGGTAGAGAGATCGCGAATGTCTGCGAAACGCTGAAAATAGTCCCTTACATACGCTACTCGAACCGCTGGAACATGTCTCGTCTGAATGAGTATCCAGCACTAGTTGCCAGAGCTGCTGCCCAGCACATCGAGGCTATGAGTGGGAAGTTCCCTGATGAGGACTTGGAAGCAGCCGCTCGCCCTATTTTACTGATTTTGGATCGTACTGTCGATATCACAGCTCCTTTGCGCCATGAATTTGGACTTCAAGCCATGGCTTTGGATGTGCTCGACCAACAATTCGCTCCGGCCAACACTCTACGTAATTTCACCACCAGTGATCGCAGCATGCCGCACGAGAAGGAGCCAAAAGAGGTCGGGGAGCAAGATCCCAACTGGGTCGAGCTCCGCCATAAACATATTGCAATTGTCACGGAGGAGCTGACTGAAAGGATTCGCAAGCTTCGCGAGGCCAACCCACACTTAGCAGATACCGCCTCTAACGTCAGTGTTGGAGATGTTCGTAATATGCTAGCAGCACTGCCGATGTTCATGAAGGAGCGAGAGAGCGTCGGCCTCAACTTAGATATTGCTCAAGAGTGTATGGCTCAAGTCGAAAAATTAAACCTGAAAGATATCGCAGAGTTCGAACAGACAGTAACGCTAGGGACAACTTCGGATGGCCTTCACCGCCCAGAATCCTTGCTGGCGGACTCATTTGTGACCTTAATGGCTGACCGGTCTATCACAAAAGATTTGAAATTGAGAGCTTTGGCACTTTATGTCGTGTACCGCGGAGGTCTTCGCCAGACGGACTATGCTAGACTGCAACACCATGCTCGACTGGCAGACCAAGACCTGAATATCATCAAGGCTTTGGGATATCTGGGCTATCCGATGATCAGGCACGGCGAGTCCACCGAAAAGATCCCTCCCCTACTGACTTCAGAGCATCCTGATCAGCCCGTTCTGTTTTCCCGTGTCAAAACTGGCCTCCAAGCTACTCTCGAGCAGCTTATCGCAGGCTCGCTGAGCCCTTCAGAATATCCGTACGTGGGCGACACACCTGACAGCGCCCAAGAGGCTCGTAGTACTGCGACAAGTTTACGCAATCCAAAGCAACGAGCCACTTGGGCTCAGAATGTTGGTTCAAAATCTACTCAGACTTCAGCCGATTCCTCTCGAGCCAAAAGACGTATATTAGTGTTCATGATCGGAGGCTTCACCGCATCTGAAAGTCAGGCAGTTTACAACGTTTCTGAAAACTCAATGTTTTCAATATTTCTTGGCGGCCACGATCTGCTGACCCCGCAGAAGTTCATGGGCTTTCTGTCAACCATTAAAACTGCCAGAGAGGAGCTACGTCTCCCTGAGGACCAGCCAGACCAACCTATCCCCAATCTGAACTCCGCAGGAATACCTCCAGACGAACCTGGAAACAGAATGACTTCTCGAAGCACTAAATCCACACCGTTACCGGTACCAAAATCGCCGTCTCCTAATCTACAACAGCCAGCCAGGGGGTTGCAAGGTGGGCAAAAGACTGTGCAGAATGAAGTGAACCCAACGTTTTACCGACAAACCGAACTGCAAAATCGTCAAAATGAGCACAGCGAATTCTCCGCTAGTAGTCCCTACGCTAGCGAGCCAGCTAAAAAACAGAAGGGAACGACTGTAACTGGGAAAATTAAAGGAGCGCTGAAGTTCTCAAAAAATTGAGGAAACCAGAAGGCAACATCGTTCTGCAGCTTCAACTCAAAATTAGCATCTAACAGCTGAAATCACCATCCGAAGATCCTGTCAAAAAAAAAAAAAGCCCGCGGGTCAAGCGCAACTCTTAGGAACTCAAGCATCTGGTATGGCTGCCGCCTTCAGCTAAAATGATACGTAAATGTACAGATTATGATTAGAACAGATGAACCTCCGACAATCGAGCAGCTTATTTTATGCTGAGGCACTTGACGTCGAAACGGAGTTCGCTGTTTTTAGGGATGCCGGGAAGCGACTGTTTGCCATAGGCCATAGGCGCAGGAATTATGATACGACGCTCACCTCCAGCCTTCATGCCAGCAATACCAATATCCCAGCCGCGAATTACCTCACCACGGCCAAGACCAAAGGTGAATGGCTTGCCACTGGTGTTCTTGTCAAACACTTTACCGTTAGTCAACTTTCCAACATAGCGCATGCTGACGCGACTGCCCTTTTTGGCAGATGGCCCCTCTCCAGGCTTGCGATCCTCGATGGTCACCCCACCCTCAAGCTTCTTGGTTGGGAACTTTGACTCAGTAGCATCAGGTCCCTTTTCGAGAGCGGCACTAAATTTGACCTTCTTCTTGTCTGAGGTGTGAGTGTCTTGAGCAGCGCGCTTCTTAGATTCCACGTCCGCTTCTTCGGCCTTCGCGGCTCGAGGCTCTTCGACCTCTTCGTCGTCTTCCTCGGATTCCTCCTCGTCGAGTTCATCCTCCTCCTCATCTTCGCTGTCATCTTCGTCATCATCTAGCGCCTCAACATCAATGGCATCCGGAATATCTTCGTCGTCTTCCTCTTCTTCATCATCGGACTCCTCCTCGACATCAGACGCATCTTCCTCAGCATCGATAAGTTCCTGAGAAATGGGGTGGTCCACAATGTTTCCAGTCAAGTGAATAGGATAGGACCCGACAACCTGGAAGCAAAGTCCTTCGGTAGGAGCAATATATAGGTCGAGGGGCTGCTGGAACTGAGAAGAAGGGCCGAGAGTGAGCAAGGTCACAGGCTCAGTATCCTCTTCAACCTGCTCTTCTTCGTCATCCTCGTCGTCATCGCTCTCTTCAATGCGAATGAGACGCAAAGTGGAAGGCATCTCCTTCTTATCTGCCGGGCTCAAAGGGTCTAAAGCGGCCATGGTGAAATGGACGACATAGGGAGAATCCTCAACAGCAGGGACAATGTCACCAGGCTGAAGGCGCAAGGTCTTGGTGGCCAACGGCAGCAAAGGCAGAACGGGTTCCTCGATGTCGCTCATTTCTATCAGTGAAAAAGTGGCGTGTTTAAGAACGAGACAAGGCTGTTCTTCGAACGTCAAGGCGAGGAACTTTTTTAGCTGGAGTGCGCAACAGTATGGAGTGACGCCCTAACCTCGCTACGCAGGCTGTGCTGCACAGATCAGATACATGCTGTAACCACGTTTTGGCTGAATTTCTTAAGTTTTCCAGAATTCAGAACTGACCACAAAATGGTCCTTTTTAAACTGGAAAATAGCTGCATACGTGGTTTGTCATACGCTTTTTCTGACTGAAGGTGGAGTTACATTTCTGCATGGAATATATAATTGAATAGCACGATTGAAAGCCAAAGTACTAACCGCCATAAATCCGTAGGCCTATGTATAGGAAGCATCGAATTTAGCAGCTCAATAACGTAGCATACGCGGTTGCCCAAAATCTCAAGGTGTACCCAGATGGGATGTGGTTAAATTATGTACCGTCTGCAGGACCTACGGTCTTTATAATAAAAATATGGATGTTCGTTGTTCTTAGAACTTGAGCAAGTGGGGTCTGTCGCCCTTCTGGAGGGAGAAAGGGGTGGCAAGATACTGAGCAAGCAGGGGAGTCTTCTTGACCTGGGCAATCAAAGCAGCATCAACAGCCTTTTGGTCGGCAACACGGTGCTCGGCGATCTTGGGAGCAGCGACAGGGGCATCGCCGAAAAGCTCCTCCTCAGTGGGCTTGCTCTCAGAAGAACGGTCACGAGTGAAGTAAGCAACGTTAAACTTCGAGACATCAGCACCAGAAACGTCGATGGTGGTAGAAGTGCCGATAACATAAGAAGCGTTCACACGGCGAAGAGGAACGCCGTTGATCTTGAAGGGACCAGTGACCAAAAGAGTGTTGTCCTCAAGGGCCTTGAGAAGGACAACACGCTTGCCCCGGTAGCGGCCAGCAAGGAGGATCAGGACAGATCCAGGCTTCAGGGACTTGCGAAGCTTCATGGGCTTCGCAACCTTGTTGTTCCTCTTGGGAACCGGCGCGGGCTGGGCTTCGTACACCTTCGACTCAGACATGGCTATGTATGAAATAAATGTCGGTGTCGGTAAGCAGATGGCGATGGTATGATCTGACGAAAGGTGTGTGAGTCTAATCGCGTGACTTGGTGTGTTGGGAGTGAATACTTACGTAACAGCCCTAGGGCTCGTCACCACACCTCCGCTCAAACTCGGCAGTAAGTCGTGTTTAGTGGCTAGAGAGTGAAATTCCTTCGCGTGGACCGGGTTACCGTTGAGGTACAGGATACCGGCAACACTAGCGAATGGAGCTTGCGTTCTCCACAAGTCGCCGTCGCGCAGCATTGCGTTTAGAGCAATTGCGTTTTTAGGGATTGGGTATTAAGTGCACACTGCATTGTGCTGTACCAGGAAGCCTTGGTTCTTTATGAGAGTTGCGATTCTGGGTTCGAAAGGCTTCGTTGGGTCAAAGATTTCTCAAGAAGCCTTACGACGCGGTTGGCTTGTCAATCATATTGGTTCTTGTACTCCAAACCGAGGGCAATTATTGCAAGAGGCTGATGCCGTCGTACATTCTGTGGGGAGCTTCATGCCTGACCAGAGGTACAAGAGCCTCGTTTCTCAGCCTATCTCTTTCCGCTCAATTGCTAAGCTAGCTGCGATCAGACTGGGTCTCGACCCACCAAATCCCTTGCAACCGCCCGGAAGTACACTCGAGGAAATAAATTATGGCACTGTCAGAGACTGCATCGAAATGCTTCTGTCAAATCGCAGCACAAAATCACCCAAAGATGCGTCTGAAAACGCGTTTGCTAGAATACCTTTTGTGTTTGTCAGTGCCTCAGAGTGGGAACTCTCCGACCCCTCCTATATTGCTTCCAAACGGAGAGCAGAGACTCTCATCAATTCTAAATCAGAGCTTCGACCCATAATCTTGAGACCTGGGCTGATAGCTCCTCCCAAAGCGCTGCAATGTGACCAAGTCACTCCTAGGCATCTCGTCGATCTCGCTATGCTGGCAGTGAATTCTCCTTACCGAGTCTCAGTGGATTCTATAGCCCTCGCAGCGTGTGATGCCATAGAGGACGGAACATTCGAGGGCGTTGTTGGATGCGAGGTACTTCGAGAGCTGGACTCTCCCTCGCAAGTCTTTAATTGATCCACAAGAGTTCAGAATTTAGTTATTTGACCGCATTGCTCGCAGAAATTGAGAGAATTGGCTCCACACGAGTCATGGTACCAACCGTTATGAGATGGTGATGGCGATCCATAAAGGCTGAGTTGATGCATGGTAGGTGACCCTTCAGAGAGCAGGTTACGAAAAAGCGTCGAAAAAAAACCGATCTCGTTTTTGCCATCAATCTATTGGTAAGGGGAGTTCCTAAAAGCGGGAATCATCCCCGCATCCATTATTTGCAATCAGGCTGGGCCGGCGAGGCACATGCATAAAACCAGGGGTATTTTTAGGGTTGGGCACACAACGAAGTTCGCGCAACGCCCTAAAAGGAGACCGAATAACTCTAGTTGCCAATTAATGGAAATCCTAGCTAATCAAATTATTACTCGCTTTTGCTGCCAACTACTACTCGCCAAGCTGAGATATTCAATCGGCTCTTTTAACGAGAAAATGATTTCAAAGGATCCTTTCTTTTTTTGGACTTTCTCCGTGTAGACTTCTCTTTTCTAGTGCGTTTGAATGCATGCTTTGGCTCTGCAAAAAGCGGTTTCGGCGCCCGCGCCGATTCAGGAAGCAGATAGCTGGGGACATTCTTCAGCTCTTTGTTGATGCGAGATGGATGTAATTCAGAATCATGGCGAAGGGCCGCAAGGTCATCCGGATTTTCCTCAAAATGTCTTTGAAGCGCTTCGCTAGCCAAGATTTCTTGCTTGAGTTCCTTCACTCGGGCTTCTCTCACCCCTGCTCGTGTAACCGCTCGAAACGCATCCTCCATTCTATATCGAAAGCTGTCAACCTGTGCCATATCGAACTTGTACGGCTTGAGATCCTCATTCGCTCGTTTGATACGGGCCAGTACCTTTTCATCGTTTTTGTTCGTGGAACTCGTGGCCACTTTATGCTTACCATATTCAGCTTTAGGAACGACAAAGGAAAGAGCCATTCCTTTCTGGTTGGCTCTAGCTGTCCTGCCCACTCTATGAACATAAGCCTTGGAACTGGGAGGCAGATCAAAGTTGACGACACACGCAACCCCTTTAAAATCGACACCTCGACTGACGCCATATTCCGAAGATCGCTTAGATGATTTTGACAGATGGGAGTCATCCGTTGCGATGAGCAGGTTGAAAACATTTCTATCAAACTGTTGAACAATATGAACTCTGGATTCCTGAGGGAGTTCGCTATTGAGAACTGCACAGCGGATTCCAAATTGCTCCAAGAAAAGCTTGAGGCGATAGCCTCGCTCGATCTCGTTGGTGAAGACAAGTGTTTTCCCACGAACAAGGCCGAGCTTGAACATGACATACATCAATAAAAATTTGTCAAACTCCGTGGTCTCAACATAAAATTGCTGGAGATTATTGACCTCTGGTTCTTCCAACTTGAGAGTGACCGGCTGACGGCACCAGTCTGTTTTCAGCTTATCGATATCCTCGCCAAGCGTGGCACTCATCAGCCAACATTGTGGATGCGCATTTGCCAAAGCAGCCCTCAATTGTGTGAGATCCTCCTCGTAGCCGTAAGATGCAAGCAGGTCTGCTTCATCGAACACGACGAAGCCTAGATTATCTCCACTGAGTTTGCCCTTGTTGATCATACTCAAAGCAGTTGAGGGGGTTGAAACCACGATTTGATGGTGCTCACCGAGAAGGGTGCTCTTAACTTCGTCCGAAAGTTTTACCGCTATGTTAACGAATCGAACTTCTTTGGATGCATATTGAGTCAATTGAGCAAGTACGCGAATTATCTGATCAGCCAATTCACGACTAGGAACAATTAGAAGCGCGTATGATTGCGGTTGCATGAGCAAAGACTGCAGAATCGGTAGTAGGTAGGCCACAGTCTTGCCAGAACCCGTACGAGCCATCGCAACTAGATCCTTCTGTTCGCCCAGCGCTATGGGAATGGCTGCATTTTGGATTTGAGTGGGTTCTTTGAATCCCAGCTGGCCCACTGCTTGCAGCAAGCGGGAGTCAAGCCCGAAATCACTGAACGACATGTCTCTTGAAAAACAGCCCCTATGAATCTCACAGTTATGTAATTTTTTTCCTCACAGATCCCCGCCAATATCGCGTGTCACGACATAGTGTTGGTGAGAAGATGGCTGTTCATTGAAAAATGGTTTCTTGCCATTGTCTAGAAAATTTTTTGTCTAAATAGATAATTCACAATTGTAATCTCGAGTATCGAAATTGTATGCTCGATTGAGCCTTGTTGTGAGCCACGAGTATTTGACGCATTATATCTGCTGGCCAAGCAATTCTAGAGATATATTGATCGAGGGCTGACTTACGCCACACAATTCCAATCAATTTGCCATGTGGCAATATCTTATCAGCGATTCTGTAGTGATTGACCAGTTGGCGTCGCCGTATCTTATACTGCTGCCGTATTATCGTCGTAATTCATCTAGTAATTTTCAATATCAACCGTTCCTTGCCCAGCTAATGAACTTGCATTGACGAGCTCAATGGATGGAGTAATTGCGGGATGTGTTGCTGGTGCGGTTACAACAGCAGCAATGCATCCGTTTGATGTTGTCAAAGTACGTCTTCAAGTCAACCAATACCTGACCTTCAGTGCTGCTTTAGAAGACCTTTGGCGGTCTCCCCTCACAGAAGCTTATAGAGGGTTGACGCCAAATCTCCTCGGAAATGCTGTAGCTTGGGGTGCATATTTTGGAAGCTACGAAGTTTTACAAGGAATCGCCTTCGGAGATCAATTGCGATACAATCCTACAAGCTCTGTGTACTTGTTCTGCTCTTTTGCAGCCGGGATCTGGACTCAAGCAATCACCAACCCAATTTGGGTGGTGAAGACTCGCATTCTGGGGTCGAAAAGTACAGACAAAGGAGCTCCCGCTTCTTTGAGGGACACCTTCAAACAAATCTATCAACAAGCTGGCCTAATGGGTTTTTGGAGAGGATTTCTGCCGGGAACTCTAGGCACAGCCCAGAGCGCTGCATATTTCGCGCTCTATGGGCCTCTTAAACCATGGATTAAGCAGAGGTATAATTTGCCAGACCCTGTCACTTACTTCATTTCTTCAGCAATTGCCAAATCTATTGCGGCCACTGTCATGTACCCGCATCAGGTGCTGCGCTCCCGCATGCAGTTCTCTGAAGTTAGCCTTGTTGATGCTGTCAAAACCGTTTGGGCTCAGGATGGATGGCGTGGTTTCTACAAGGGGCTATCTGTTAATCTTGCCAGGGTTGTTCCAGCCATGGCCGTTACGCTTTTGACGTATGAAACAACAAAGGACTCACTTGGCAAGAGCAGGGCCGATTAGGGGGACTCCATAGTTCGTTTAAACTGGTCCTCACTTTTTCATCGCAGACTATCAAGCTGGTTAGCAAATTTTTGAGACGACGGTCACATTGGTTAGTATTGAACATAGGATTAATCTTGTCAAATAAGCTTGTATACAATGGACGCCACTAGTGGGTAGAATTTAGACCTGAGAAGAGGAATTATAGAGCCCAGTGGGATACTGGAACCTAACGTCCTGTCGTGGGTCTACAGCGTCGACCTGAGGGCACAACGCTCTTGTTGTTTCTGAAGGCATTAGTGCTACATTGGAAGGCGGGTTTGCGAAAGCTAGTGGAGCAGACTGTTGAAACTCCGCATCAGCTAGCGTCCCTGGAACTCGAGGAAACCCTGTCTGGCTGGTTTGATTGAGCAAAGGGGCTGTAGGCTCCATCCCCGCAGACTGGTAGACGCTCTGTTGGTTCGCTGATTGCGCGTTCAACGATGCAAGGCTCACCTGTGACTCCTGCAAAACTCTAGGTATCACAGATACCGGAGTCTGCAAGGTTGACGGTGTTTGTACTTCGCCATACATTTGCCCAGATGTTTGTGGCATGGAAGATTGTCCTAGGCCAATTCTTTGCTCATCAGGCTGGACGTAGGGAGAAGCTGTCTGCTCGGTTTTGGTATTAGCAACCACTTGCAAATTAAAATCTCTTGCGATTCGAGTCCCCTGGGTCCCCATATCTTCAACTAGGTCCTGTCGTCTGCGAAGCTCATCCCGATTGAGTGGCTGGTGAGTCTCCGGGTTTGGCGGGGCTTGGTTCATGAACCTCGGGTCATCCAAATGAGAATAGGACATGGGCGGGAGTTGTGGAGGAAGATACCGAGATTGGATAGAGTATGGCAAACTTGGAGATTGTGGTCGTTGTCCTCGTATCGCAATAGTCTTCGTGCCTTTGCCTCGTCCGCGCGTGCCTCTGTTCAAGTTCTTGTACAGCTCGCAAAAATACGCGAACATCTTACGCTCTGCCTCAGGTAAACTATCAAGTTTACAACCCGCTTCTAGTCTGGCAATAAAGCGCTGAACAATAAGCTTATGAGCGGAGTTCTGATGAGCCTTTAAGTTTCCCAGTTGATTAAAACTTTTATTGCAACCATCAAGCTTACAGATTAAGGGATGAACGTTGTAATGGACCAACTGGTGATGTCTCATGTTGCCCTGTTGGCTGAAAGCTCTGCCACAGAAGCTACATTTATAGGGCCTTTCGCCCGTGTGGCTTCTAATGTGAGTGCGAAGATTACAGCGTTGACTGAAATACTTGTGACAGCCCTCGAATGGACATACGAAAGGTCTTTCTCCGGTGTGACTTCTCGTATGCGTGTGCAAGTGCGCCCTCTGTCGAAATTCTTTCCCGCATCCTTCGACCTCACACTTGAACGTTAAACCTGAATCTTCCTTGGCCTTCCCGGGGTTTTGCTCGGCCTTGCGCTGTGCTTCAACAAGGAGCATCATACGATCGACATCGGTTTTACCAACAGACTGTGACTCAGCTGAAATCCCAGGCGGATCGGAAGCACTCGAGGTATTCGAGGTTGCAGAGGACAAAGCAAGCGAGGGGCCGGTAGCAATATCTCGAGGTGGATGTACCGCTTGACCGACACCAGCTTCAGCGGAGGCCGAAGCACTCGCAGTGCTGGGCAAAAAATGATTAACTGTTTGATCAGAGGCACTTGAGTAGGTGTAGTGGCCACTGGTAGACAGCTCTGATGTGTTTGATGCTGGAGGGGACGGATGATGCGAGCATGAAGGAGTTAGCGCCGAAAATGCGTCCGGTGTTCGGCGATGCTGGGGGCTTTGTTGAGAGCCATGCTGGGGCAGTAACGATGCGCACTGATGAGATTTGACCTGAAGAGTACCATAATCGTTGTGAAGAGTCTCTTGAGGTGTAAGAGGGGTTCCCGGACCCATGTTTGGAGTCGTGGGTACCGATGCTGACGCCGGGACAGGCGAATTTGATGTTGGCAAGGGACAAGTACTGGATTGCGATGCCGAGGGATCGCGAACACCATGATATGTGTTTCGTATCTGTTGGTGATGTGTTCTTGCGAGACCTGCAAGTTCTGAGAGCAAAACCGCACTCGGATTGTCCACCGCCATTCGTTTGGCTGAAAGAGGCATTTTAGCGATGAGGGAAGATCTCAAAGTCAAGGCACTTATAGATTTTCCGAGACAGAGCTTAAGTAGAAAAAAACATCGTATAGGCTAGGGTAGGCGCTTCTTCTAATGCACATCCCAACGTCCGCGCATGCTTCTTAGATAAAGAGAGGCACCTGACCACGCAAACGCTCTCTGTAACGCGGCATCAGGCATCATCCCCCCTCGTGCTAGATGACCGACCCCCCTAATACAAATGAGGAGAAGCGCCAATTAAGATCTATGTATTGCACTCATATCTGTTCCACTGGATTAAGAGGGCGAACACCCACCAGTGACACAACCCCAGAGTGCTTTGCTTGCTTTGTATGTTCAGCCCGAAATCGCAAAAATTGAGAACGACTTTTTTAGAGACAGTTAACATTTTATAGATCTGTGATTTTAAATAGCGAAATAGTCACAATTATCGCGTATAGCAGAAGTCGTCTCAATACTCATTAAGATCTCCGAAAGGCGGACTTAATCCACTGCTCACGTGGCATCGCGCCCTGTCAGATGCGGCGGAGTCTAGCGCCGTAGCTTGGTAGAACCCTACCCGTGCCTTAATATGCAAGACTTCTCGTCTAGCCAGCTTGCGATTCAGGCACCCCCACATAGAGCAGAGGACACCTGGCCACTTATTCTCGAGGACAGAATTCCGGCATGTTGTCTTTCATAACAGATATCGTAAGAACTTTTTTTAATTTGAATTTGAATTTTGTGAAAAGTGCCTAAGTGCTTGAAACACCGGCCAGATCAGGCCATCTCGACATACTTAATTGGCTTCCAAATGAGTGGAAAACGTAAGTTTCCGAGGCTAGGATTTTTTTGCGTTGACGCTTGTAATGGTCCACCCACGCACGCACAATTTAGAGTCCAAACTGGCGACTAGAGCGCTCCATAGCAGCGTGCGTAACCCTATTTGTAAACCTCTGACCAGACGTTGGAATGCAACCTCAATCGTTCAGTGACGACATGGGTCCTGCATGTGCCGCGCCAGTCGTGAACTTAGAGGGACACTAGCTATCATTCCTGCAGCAGTGGTTCAACTTCAGGCTCAGCATGCGTCAGGCTGATATCATAAACCTCTTTTATATGCTAGTGGACAACCACGCACCATTCTGCCACGGCAGTCACGAGGATCGCTACTTCCAAGAACCCCTAAAATTATGCCGGTTGCTTGCCCTCGACGGAACTTACCTATGCAGCAGCCACGTGAGATCTTAAATTAGTCTGTGCACATCTCTTCTCATTTAAACAAAGAAAAGGCTTCGGAGATTCCCGCTTCTTTGACAGATTCAACAAAATTTGGCAACTCATCAAATTCACCATACCGGCTTTAGTACCGATATTCGATGGACCTTCCAAAATACAACCAGCGTTCAAAGATTTAACCCAAGCCCTGCCCAAATTTGAGTTCACCAAAGGCTGAGGACTCTGTCAAACTGGGTGAAGAAACTGGGAAGTTGAGGGTCGTGTGTTTGTGGATTGGAGGGGTTGATGAGTTCAGAAAACCGCCTGTTTCAAGGCGTACAAGTTCCTGAGGGAATGAGCCGGTCGGCTTTCAAAAAGGTCCTAAAGCAGCGCAAAATGGAGGCCGAACGTGAGGAATACCTGGAAAAAAGGCGAGCCAAAAGAAGGATGCTGCGCAAAGAGCATAGAAAGCGTCGGCCTAAATTCCCAACTGACCAAGAGCCCAGCAATGTTACTGTAGTTCTTGACTGCGGGTTTGATGATTTAATGGAGGAGGGTGAGCGAGTCTCTTTGGCGGGCCAATTGACTCGCTGCTACAGCGATAACAGACGGTGTGCGCGGCCAGTCAACATCATAGTGTCTTCATTCAACGGTAGGCTGCAATCGCGCTTCGAAACTGAAATGCGTGGGTCTCATCATTTATGGGCCAATAGTATTTCTTTCACGGAACAGGAATACCTACCCAAAAACCCCGCATCTGCCGTCTATCTTACGGGCGATGCGGAGGATGTGTTGGACGAGCTCGAGGAGGGATGTACATACTACGTAGGTGGAATTGTTGACCGAGACCGCTATACAAACCTCTGTCTAAATAAAGCGAATGCTTTAGGTATCAAGGCAGCACGCCTGCCTATTGATGAACACATCCGTGTCAGTGGGAGGCGCATTCTCACCACAAACCAAGCTTTCGAGCTTCTCCTCAAGTGGCTAGAGCTGCGAGATTGGAAGGCTGCTTTCGAGGCCGCAATTCCTTCACGGAAAATCTCTACAGAGGCAGAAAAAATTGTGGAATCTGGGCTTCAGAATGATGGAAAGTCAGTAGAAGAAGAGGTTGCAGGAATTTTGAAAGAAAAAGAGCAAGCTACAAACGAAAGAATAACTACGTGAACTAAAGAATGAAGGGAAAGCTGGCTACGATTATCAATCTCGGTTTCTCTTCAAAGCTTGGAGGGTGAAGAGGGCGTTCCCGGGTATCTCAGGCGGATCTGGTGCACGACGCGAATAAACCTGCAGCCCTGACGCACACTCGCCGGAACTTCGCGAGATATTTCCACTGACTCGGCTTGATTAGACACGTGACAAACAGCTCAAGATCTCACTGCTACTATCTCAATAGGAAAGCGTGAGCCACATTTTGGGTTGAAAGAGATCTGGATAGCAAAATCATTGCTCATAGTTAGTAGATAGGAGCAGGGCGTTAAGATATTAGAAAAGCGCCTCGCCAGCGCACCCTCTTTGACCAGCTTTGATTTCACCGTTGTGAGGGTTCTGCGAATTTTCACTACTCATTAATGACAAGAGGCCCGTTGCGTTTTAGTACATATCCAACTTATTGCGTTTTCATATTCTTTAGGTCGAGCTTCTGTTCATATATCCCCTTGGACAAAAACCTCAGGCTACCCACTGAGGGTTCAAGGGTTTTTTCAGGGTGTCCCTCACCACATTATATCACTAGATTGGCAAGATCGACCTCAAATTATAGACGGGATACCTCGGTTTCGCTTCAGATAGCCAGAGAATAAAAGGACTTTCTTCATTCGTTCAGACTGAAGTTTGAAGGAGAGATCAGCATCTCGTGTGCAGCTCCTTAACTACGAATAGCGCGTTGAGTTGTTGCTTTTTTTTTTGACAAATCTCCACCTTCTTTATAAATCGAACAAGGATAACCAGTTTCCCAGCTGTGAATCTAAGAGGCCTCGGATTTGTGAGCTTTCTCCCTACCAAACGATTCCAGGCGGAACACATAGATGGACTTTGATCCTAGGGATCCACTACGTCCATGGCCCAGCCGTCCTCCCAGTCAAGATGAAATGAACTTCCTAGTTCGGCAAGAAATGTCGAACCTCAAAGCCCTGAAAAGGCTCAGTATAGGCTCCTCCGGCATAGCGGCTCAAGACCCGGATCTCCCGGGGCTTGACGTTTCGGAGTCTGTTGTGAATGGCACCGCTGTCGATGTCGAAGGCGACTCTCCACCTGGGTTAGCACGTCAGGCATCCATTACGAAGCAGAGGTCCATAAAAAGAGAGCGTTCTGTTGTTTCCATACGACGAAACCGCCGAGAACGCGGTTCTGCTTTGGGTGCTTCAGATCCGAATGCTTCTAGCCGAGACTCTGCTAGCCAAGATGCTCCCCATGACGGGTTCCAAGCCAACAGCCCTCAAGCTCCTCCATCGTCAGAGGACATCAGTAATATCTGGGTTCCAGCCGGCGTCCATCCTGAGTTGGCACCTAATGAATGGCAGGAGTTTGTTACTGAAAAACTGGCCGCAATACGGAACTCTCATGAAGCTCAGCAGCAAAGCAGGCTTTCGCGAAACTCAAGCCGGCTTTCACGGGTTGTCGTTGCTCCGGAAGAATATGTCGACGCGGCGATCATACTTGATAAGCGGCGCAAGTCTTCGAATGTAGATAAGCGGAGGTCGATCTTGGAGTTGAGCAAAGACTTTGAAAGGAACAGTCATAATGATCCTTTGCAGAGGGCTCCTAGTTTCACAGCCGCAAGTGTTTTTCTCGACGACGCTGACCTTGGTGTGCAAGCTCCCACCGAGCAGGAGATGGACCAGCCACTGGTACCCTTGGCGTTTGGGGCTGAACGAGGTGCAACAAGTCTTAGGCGCTCTACCCATAGGCTGCATAAACCAGCTTTGCGGTCTCTCTCGCAGAAGCAGAACGAGCGTCCTGTTCCACCTCCGCACACGCATCAGCAGCGGCCAGAGCAACAGTCTCCTCGCGAAAGCCAGCATGCAAATCATTCTCACCCTCATCAAAACCATTCGCACCCAACTCACTCGCACCCAACTCACTCGCACCTAACTCACTCGCACCCAACTCACTCGCGCCACAACTACTCACACCCGAACCATTCACACCCGCAACATCAGCATCCGCAGCACCAGCACCAGCATCAGCATCAGCTCCAGCACCAGCAGGAGCATCAGCGCTTAACTCTAAATAGGCCCCCACATAGTCAGGGCCAGAGTCAGACCCGGAGTCATAGCCAGAGCCAGGTTCAACAGGCACAGAGAGGACCAGGAAGCATATACGGGCACTCGCAGCAGCTCATCCGCGATACCCCAGAGCGTGCTATTCGGCCGAAACCAGCAGATTCATCAAGCGACACCGACCAAGTGTCACCTTCTACCTCTAAAATGAAGCCACCACTTTCCATATCAGTTTCTGCAGCAAAGGCTCTAGCACAGACTGCTGAGCAGCCTCCGAGTCCCTCTGCAGCGACACCATCTCCAACTGCGTCGGTGATGCTTGGCTATCGCCGTCGAAAGCGAGCAGATGGGGAATTAGCGGCTCGGTCACACCCTGACTCCCCCGAGGAAGCCACATCTAATGACACTCAAGAGCCTCGGAGAGAGACTTCCAATCAGCTGCCTAGCAAAGCCTCGCATGAATTCAGGAAACCTCAACGTGAACCTCAATCCGAATCTCCTGCAGTGTCATCAAGTGCACCTCATGTTATAGAAACGAGTCCGGAAGATATTCCTGAACGTGATCCGAGTCGGCCAGTTACGCGACAACAGCAAGAACAAACGAAACGCAGGTCTGCTGAAGCAATACCCCAGGCACTCAAGCGACGCCTTGGAAGCGAGCACAAGGAAGGTGGCGATTCGAAGAGCGATGAAATTGTCAAAAGTGATGATATCGTCAAGAGCGATGAAAATCTCAAGAGTGACGAGGCATCTAAGAGCGACCGGCGCTGGCGCTGGCTCGACTCACCTAAGAAGGAACGAGCGGACCCGCTCAAGGATTCCAAGGAAAACAAGGAGACTAAGGAGTCAAAAGATCCTAAAAAGACATTCGCGAATCTCTTCAAAAAGCGAGATACCAAGAAGGACTCGAAAAAGGAGAAGCAAGCTCACGCAAAGAACTCCAAGCGCAGCAGTAAGGATTACAAGGATCACAAGGCAGACTCCAAAGCAAACTCCAAGTCAACTCCTAAGTCGGAACCTAAAGAAAAAGCAGGCTCTTCGATGGACTCGCACAAGGCAGACGCTGCTGGCGTTAGTGACTCGATGCGCGCGGTGCAGCCAACCACTAATTCGCGCCAGAAGGGTCATGCTCGGGCGTACTCGCGAATCGCGAACGATGCACTTCCCCACGACGAAGCCAACAATGACGATAGCGAAGATCCCACCGAGGGCCTTAATGTGGCAAAAGCTTCAACTACAGAAATCCAGTTACCTTACGAGATCCCTGCTCACCAGGTGAGCGACCGATCGCATGTGATGATGTTTCACAGGTTCCCCTTGCACATCGAGCGTGCAATCTACCGTTTGAGCCACATGAAGCTTGCGAACCCACGGCGGCCACTACGGCAGCAAGTGCTGCTTTCCAACTTCATGTACGCTTACCTGAACGTCGTGAACAAGTCCTTCCAGGAGCAGCAGATGGCGCAACTCGCTGAGCAGCAGGAGAAGCGTCAGAAGCGCCGGGGCCCCCACGGATCAGTTGCTCAGCCGTTCGACTCTTTGGGCGACCTCGAAGAGTCGCAAATTGAGCAGCTAAGGCGGATTGAGACACACAGCTACGAGGACGGGCTTTATGCTGGCGGTGGTGATGAGGACGACACTTCTTCTTCTAGCGATGATGAGGGCGACGCTCAGCGTCACGAAGCGGTCTCGGTTTAGCTGTCATAATATTTATTTTGGACTTCACATTTGCCATCACCAGGTTTTTAATTTTACTCAATTTCAAAGTTGGAGATACAGTATCTCCACATCATACTAGTCTGCTGCAAGCGTAACCGGGGGGCTACATGGAGCATGTCTCAGCAGCTGCAGCTCACGTGCTGGACGTGCATAAGCTTTTAGCGCATTACTGTGTAATGCACACGATGGTCACACAGAAGTCCACTAAAAGAAGCAAGAAGCTTCCAAAGAGCTTCAAATGTACTTTTATAGCAATATTAGTCACGATCCTTCGGTTGAGTTTTCGCGCAAATCGTGTAATTTCGCGAAAACAGCGTCTTTTCTCGCGTTTCCTCTTTACTTTTCAGCGAGAAAGGACCAGGCAGGTGACCCTGCTTACGCACCCCAGTAACTGCGACCTCCACTTGAGGCTCAGTCGCTACGCCAAGCTCGAACTCAAGGCAGCCTGGCCATATACGAAGTATGAGTTTCTCTCGGCCGCCGACGCAGCCGCAGGGGGGTGCTCCCTCTCAAGAAAGCTCGCCTATTGCCACGCAGCCCAGCGGGGGTCTGCCGCTACTTATGAGCAGCCTCTCGCAGCTCACGCAGCAGCAGCAGCAGCAGCACCCACCCGCAGGGCCCAACGGACAGCATCCCAATGGCCCATCTAGCCAGAATAGCCAGCTTCAGCATAGCCAACCTCTGGCAGGACAGCCTCAACCCGGGCAGACGGCACAGACTGCAGCAGGCCCAGCAGGCCAGCAGCCACATCCTGGCCATGCGTTTGGGCACTCCGGACCGCTTCCGCAGGCACCAAGCCAGTTGGGCCAGTTAGGAGCTGCTGCAGTCGCTGCTGTGTCGTTCCCCCCTCCCGCACCGACGGCACCATTAGAGATGCCACAGCTGCCTCAGGTGCCCTCACGGTTGGTAGACTTGCTGGACGGGATCAAGAATGAATTTGCGACAATGAGCGCAGAGACGTCGCGTCTGCTTTTGTCTAAGCACGATGCAGAGGCAAAGCGTGTGCAGGCGCACATGGCTGAGCTTTCGCAAGTTCGTAAGATCATTCAAGATCTTGACGTCGCGCACCGCCAGATGCGCGAGCGCTACGAAAGCGAGATCGGGCGCTTGAGACAGCGGCTGGATGCTCTTGAGCCGCAGCCGCCACTGCTTTCGCAAATTTCGCAATCCGATGAGCCTGCAGACCGCCAGGGACTTCCTTTGCCCTCTCAGAGTCAGCCAAGCTCACAGGCTCCCAGCCAGTCGAGCTCGCAAGTCCCCAGCCAGCAAATTTCGACCCTCAACTTGCCCCAGCAGCCAATTGTGGGGCCGATTCAGCCGCTGCCATCGTTCGCGCAGACTCAACCAGCTCAGCCTCCAAGTGCTCCAGCGGTTAGCCAGAGCAGTGATCAGGGCGGTCCTCCCACCCCCCCTGCAGGTCTCGCAACGCCGCCATTGCCCAATGTTCCTAGCTCAATTGCAAATCCAGTCAGCTCCGCGGCCAACCTAGCGAATTTGCCGGCACAAACTGCACCGACAAACGCTGGAGGGACTGGCTTCGCGTCTGAGGATTATGGCTATGGTCAGAATCTTGGTAGCAGCAACAGCTATGTTGATGCGGGCAAAGTTGTGAAAACCGCACGCTTAGCCAGCCTAGATCTCGAAAAGCTGCCGGCGAAATTCAAGAAGGACGCTGATGGTTATCGAGTGGTGTACAACCCCGAACGTGAGCCACGACTGGATGTCGAACTGCTTCGGACACTGCAACATTCGTCGGTAGTATGCTGTGTGCGCTTCAGTTTAGATGGTCGCTTCCTTGCGACCGGTTGCAATCGCTCAGCTCAGATTTACGATGTCGCCACAGGCGACCTGCTGTACCGTTTCCAAGACCCGAATGTTGACGAGAGCGTCGATCTCTACATTCGCTCGGTGTGCTTCTCGCCAGACGGCAAGCTGCTGGCAACTGGCGCCGAGGACCACAAGGTTCGCGTGTGGGATATAGAGAAGCGCGAGATTCGTCACATTTTCAGCGGCCATGAGCAAGACATATACTCACTAGCTTATGCTTCCAGCGGCAAATTCATTGTTTCTGGCAGCGGTGACCGCAAGGTCAAGCTTTGGGACATGGAGACCGCACAGTGCCACAAAGAATTCGTTATAGACGACGGTGTCACAGCGGTCGCTCTCAGTCCAGATGACCGGTTTGTAGCAGTCGGCTCGCTCGACAAGTCAGTTCGCGTGTGGGATGTGGAAACGCGCGAGCTCGTCGAGAATCTCAACGGTGCCGACGGCCATGAGGACTCAGTCTACTCAGTCTCATATCGCCCAGAAGGTCGTGAGCTGGTCAGTGGATCTCTTGACAAAACCCTTAAAGTGTGGGGGCTGTCTTACACGGGCCAGAAGCACGAGGGTCGCGTCCGGCGCACTATCAAGGGCCACAATGACTATGTCCTTTCTGTTGCCGTCACTCCAGACTCACATTGGATTTTGTCAGGGTCCAAAGACCGCACTGTTCAGATGTGGGACGCCAAGACTGGTGAGGTGCAGCTCATGCTGATGGCCCACGTCAACTCGGTCATTAGCGTTGCGCAGTGCCCAGTCGGTAATCTCTTTGCCTCGGGCGGCGGCGATTTTTCGGCAAAAATATGGAAATACACCGAGGTGTAACATTAATATCGAGCTTGGCTCCTAATACTATACGATCTGCTGTCGTCACAAACTTGGACCGCACACACAGTTGTAATCTATGCCTCACATTGTCTATGTGCTAGAGTGGTTTTCAGCGAAAAAATAAAGGAAACTTTACACAACTTCAATGCTGACTCGGCCAGGAGTTTGCATGTCAACCTCGCACGCTAAATTTACGGCGCTTCAGGTTTTCTTACACCGAAAGTCTAGCGTGACATGGGTTTGTGATGGCCTGAGTTTGTCACGACCTGAGTTTGCCTTCAGTCTAAACTCATATACATATCTTATTTCTCACTAGACTCTTATGCCTTTCAATGCAACTTCTCGGCACGTGTGCAAGTTCGACGCAAGCCTCAGGCCATGCAGTTTGCTGATCTGAGCTATGCCGTCATACTCACCACGCCCTCCGGGTCCTGAGTGAGTCCACGTGATTGTCATTTGCCGGGGAACCTTCCCCTTCCCCTAATTGCTGCGTGGGGGTAAAGCAGGTCCGAATTTCAGGTCTCTGCAGCAACGAAAAACAGCTTATAAAGAGATCAGATTCCCGGAGGTATTTCCTTTTGCAATTCACCCTAGCAATGGCCCCAACACGCCGTTCCGATGCCGAAAACGTTCCAGAGGCCAAGAAGGCCAAGACCGACTCAGGCCCTGTGACAATCCAAGAGGGAGACTCATTGCCTGATATCGAAGTAACCCTTCAGTCTGAAGACACAATTAACCTTGCAGAGAAGTTTGGAAAAGGTCCTCTGGTCATTTTCTCTTACCCCAAGGCTTCTACTCCAGGTTGCACAAGGCAGACCAGTGGTTTCGGAAGTCTCTATGAAAAGTTCCAGGAACTCGGCGCTGCTGTGTTTGGTCTGAGCGCTGATACACCGAAAGCACAGACAACCTTCAAGGAAAAAACAAAAGTCGAGTTTGACCTCATCTCTGATCCGAAGTTTGAACTGCTCTCCGTGCTGGGTGCGCAGAAGGTGCCCAAGAGCGTCATTCGCAGCCACTTTGTGTTCATGGATGGCAAGGCTGTCCTTCTTGAGCGCTCAGTCAAGCCCGACGAAAGCCCCAAGGTCACTCTCAAGAAAGTCCAAGAGCTTGTCGGCGAAGGCGGATCGAGCAAAGGGGGTGACAACTCCAAAGCTGAGTCGAACGGCAAGGCAAAGTCTTACGGGAAGGCTTCGGAGAAGGAGAACGACGCTGGGCCTGACAGCGAGGAAGGTGAGGACGATGATGAGGCGGACGGCTCTGAGCCCGATGGCGACTTCGCCAGCCAAGAGGATGATGAGTTCGGTGACGATGATGTAGAGGAAGGAGAGGAGGACGCTGAAGAAATTGGCCTTGAAAATGAGCTCGTTGAGGAGGGCGTTGCGTCCGAGGTTGGCGATGACGACGAAGAGGGCGAAGAAGAAGGCAACATTCGCGAGAAGGAAGCTCAGGAAGAGGATGGAGATGAAGGCCAAAAGGAGATCAATGATTCCAAGGCTGACGCCAAACCGGATGCAGCCGAAGCCGGCGATGAGTAGGCTGATGGGACCTGCGAAGGGATAAAAAATAAATGGAAGTGTGAGCCTTTCATTTCAATCTATAATACACAGTTCTTCTTTACACGTACGTACATTATTTTGACCACCAGAAATATTTGCACACTCTGAGGATTATAAAAATTTCCAGGACGTGCAAAGTTGTGAGACATGATCAGCACCCGCATGCCTTTAAGCTTGAGTACACACCCCTACATACATGCAACCTAGGGTTAATCGCATCATATTTGAACTCAAGCATGGCAGACCGTGCCAAGGCTGTGGAGCTCATCAAGGCTCACGATATACTTGATAAACAGATAGAGGACACCAGAGGGCGATTGGATAAGCTCGGTGTCGGTCAGAGTGATTCCCTGCTCACGCCCGACGGCTTCCCTCGCCACGATATTGATGTTTCCACGGTGCGACAACTGAGAGTGCAGCTGATCCGACAAGAAAACGATATGAAGGATCTAAGGGAGCAAATTCGGAAATCACTGACCTCTGCATTGCCGGCCAAAGCCCCTATAAACAGATCGCAGGTGCCGCCTCCGCACAGGCCCTTCTGCGTGGTGAAATCGGTGCTCTCCGGCTCACTGGGCGATGAAGCAGGTCTGCAGGCAGACGATCAAATCATCAAATTCGGCGGCATTCACAAATTTTCAGAGCTAAGTGCCGAGTTTTCTCGCTTAGCAGGCTCTATTCTGTCCATTGAAATATATAGACCACTTTCAGCCGAAACCCTCAATCTAAAAGTCACTGCATCTCCTCAACGCAGCCTAGGGTGCCATTTAGTACCCTTCTAAGATAATCCTACATTGGTCACGGTCTGTGAACTCATTTGTATGGAATAATTGTTTGGCGTAACGCGCATTCTTTCGCCATAAGACCATACACAACCCCTACCCCGAATAATTAACATCATCTCTGCCCTGCAGGAACCTTGCAGTTTCATTGTGAGCTTTCTAGAGTGACTCTCTTGCAGCGTCAGATACCCAAATGAAGTGATTATCATGTTTCTGCCTTCAGCAAGTCATGCCAGATTGCTTCTCGTTTATTTACAGAGACGTCTCCTGATACAAACTTCGGCTAAAATGTCTCTGCTCCATCATTGCCTGGAGATGACGCCAAGATCGGGTACAATCCAACGGCAACCAGTCAATGGTAGACCAGAACCATAGCTAAATTCGGAAGTATTGAATCACTGGCGCTCGTGGTCTCTAAACTGGGAGTTAAGGCTCGCCTGAGAGTGGCAGCATGAATGGAGTAGCTTCCCTGCGCCGAAGAGACTTCTGACAACACTATACATCTGAATCTCAAACCCAACACATGATTAGAACAATATATAAATATACCCCGATTCCTGCAATATCCCCAGTTATGGGAGTCACAGAATCTCTCAACTGCCAAATGTAGGCAAAATTCGTGACCTCCTTGGTTCATTGAGCAATCTGTCGGATTTAAGCAGGGGTTTTACCAACACTGAACTCATTTCCTTCTTTGTTCTTTGCCCCGCATATGCACCTGCTCGTCCATCTCAGTCTTCTAAGGGGTTTAGGGTTTTCAGTATCGCGGCAGGCTCGCACATCGAAACTGACTTTTCCATTACTGTCGCTCTAATGCTGCGTGTCTCTACTCTCTTTTTGCTGATAGCGTCTTTCTTCGCTATCTGTGCGGAGGGCCTCAAAGTTGAGTTCAATGCACCTGAAGTCATCGTTAACGACAGTCCGACCAATGTTTCCTTGAACATTGTCGGAGGGAGCATTGGCGAGGGTGAAGTCACTGAAATTAGAACAGTGCTATTCCGTCCTGGCAAGCGAGGCCCCAAATTCTTTGCCAACATGACACACGACAAGTTCACGAAAGTCAGCTCCGTTCAGTACGAGCTTCAGGCCATTTACGGATTACCCACGCAGGACTACCAGCTCGGATACAGCGTTCTTGTTCAACACGAGGGCGAAAAGGAATGGATTGACAGTGACTTTGCAGATGTCACCGTCGAAGACCAGGACCTCGGAATTCTCCCTTTTGTCTCGGCCGTAATTCTGGTTGTGACTTCTGTTGTTTTTGTGATTTTCCTCGCGGTGCAAATCTCGCCCGAGTTCTGGGCAGCCCGCCTGCCAGTGTCGCTGCACAAGTATCTGCCGAGCCAAAGCAATAAGCGTACTAACTAAGGGACCCAATAGTTCTGCCGAATTGGTTTCATCAGTTGCTTTAGCAAATTATCTGAGGATTTATAAAAGGCTCCTATATACAGTATATTGTCAGTACACAAATTGACAGGCGAGTTACTCAACAATCTCGGCAATGCGCCCCAGCCACTTGGTGTACTCTTTGTTTTCTCGAAAGCTAGCGTACTCCTGAACGAAAAGGGCAAAATCGCCATCCAGAGCTCTTGCCTCGAGATACTGTTGAACAGCAGCCTGGACACTCGGGTCAAGGACGCCGAAAGGAGGGCCTTGGTAAGCCTGGCGGCGTGTGTAGTCCGCTTCAGCAGTCTCCTCGAGAGCAAGCTTGGCATCCGCGTAGGGAATGACAGACTCCACTAGAACTAGATCGTCCTGGACAACGCCCTCAATGCCCAGGGCACCGTTGGGTTTTTCAACAACAATGTTCACACGAACAGGAGTCTCCATCTCGTCCTCCTCATCTGCAAGCTCCTCTGCTTCTCCAGGAGCAGCGCCTTCACCCTCACCGAAGGGCGAGGCCTCATCCAGGAGACCCTCGGCATTGACGACGTCGCTGATGGAGAAAAACACTCGAACAGTCTCTGTGTCACTGATCCGACGAACTAGCTGGACCTGCTCGGAGCCAGAAGTCTCGACGATCTCGTAGTGATTTTCCTTGGCCCAATCTGCGATAGATCCATCCTCCTTGGCCACTTCTTGGGCGGTCTCTAACTCTATCTTCTGTTCCGCCCGAAGTGCCGACGCAAGCTCGGCAGCAGCAGCCTGGGGGCTGTCCGCACGTAGCTGTGATGAGACACTGAATGCTCTACAAGCAAAAGCACTAGAGATTCGGGGCGCGCTCTTGGCCAAACTTCGGATAGCCTGCGTGGCGCGAATGGCAGATCGAGCACGAATCATGGTGAAAAGTTTGTCAGCTTAAGCACCGCTAAAGTTTTAGGCTCAAGGGTGGACTGGGCGCCTAGGGGCCCTTGGGACATTAGCGTTGTAGCGCATTGAGGAGAAACGCTAGGCAATTCCAATTGAAGCTGCAACAAAATCTGAACACTTGTCGCTATACTAAAATTAAGCAGAATATGAATTAAGTTCAAATACACCCATGTTCAGACGCCTCACCATCCCATTCGAGCTGGTCTAGAAGTGCCAATCTGGAATACTCTACAATCCATTCACTGCGAATCTAGCAAATGGTGAAAGGTCCCCCAAATATTGGTGCCGTATTCAAATTGGCAATGCTAATTTCATATGAGCCAGACATACGTCTCTGGGAAATTCCCCCGTCCCTTGCCCATGCATCTCTGTGGTGAGTTCGCTCCATGCTTGGGTGCCAAAGAAGAGCAAGGGCTCAAGAATCAAAGAAGAGCTCAGTGAAGTCGGCCAGAACGACTTGCAGTTGTCGTCAACGCTAAGCAGGTATCACTTATACAGCTATCAATTTTACAAAAGTTTTTTCAGTAGGTTGTCAGACTATAATCCGCCTTGCTTGCTTATTAACAGTCGCTCCACTTACTCAGATGTAAACATAAACATCGTAGTTCGGGTTCACCCTAACACACACAGCCATAATAACATACCGTTCGAGAAAGCTTCATTTTCTTCTCATTCCTCAGGAAACCCCGGAGAATCCTACACTCCATTCCTTTCTTTGAATTTTCTTGAGAGCGCAGTATATTCACATCATATATCTGCATTGCTCTGCTAATTTTCAAAAGAAAGTATTCAAAGGAAGACTTGGAAGTACATTTTCCTTTCGTTCCCCTCCGCCATTAGTCGACCAAGCAAAAGGCAGAGCCAATTTTCAAAACAGCACATCTCAACCTGGATCCTCGCCGCTGTTTCGACTTTCATCATTATTTGTTGACGGAAACCCGCGCTTCGTTTGATTTCCTTTCACGGAGTTTGTTGCAACGAGTAAAATCGTGAGCGTCAAAGGCCAACCAGAACGCCAGTTCTCATCCCAGACTCCAAGCAAGATATGGACGCAACATCGCGCCGCCTCAAAAAGGTCATCTACGGAGATGAAAATGCCGCTTTCCTTCCATCGAAGCAAGCCTCAATGGTAGCCACTCAGGCCTTGCAAAATGCGAGAGCTCAAGAAGCTCCCAAGCTTCCTCGTAGAGCACCACTGCAGCCAGTCGAACATAATATAGTCCGTTCTGACCGTTCCGCTTCAATGAAACCCCCGCCTCCGGCATCACGCAACGACACAGAGGGCACGATTGATATGAACATTGGAGATGACGAACTCAGCAGTTCCGATGCTACAATTGACGATGAGGAACTCGAACCAGATCTACCTGAAAATGGCGAAGAGCTTACCGAGGAGCTGGAAGTCGACGGGTTTGACGATGAGCAGCTGATCCACCAGAACCACGATCATACTGCTAGCTTTGCTGACGACGAGGCTGATGAGAATGACGAAGTTAAATTGAGGCTCGCTCTAATGGAACAGCCGTCCGCACCATGCAATCCTGATGCGCTGTTTCCTATGGAGACTATACAGAGCCGGATGATGCTCGACAAATGTGCTCACATCGTCGCTGAAACGCCCGGAATTCTCGATAGCGAGGATGAGGACATGTGGGATGCGAGCATGGTGCTCGAGTACTCCGAAGACATTTTCAGGCATCTGCGTGTTATGGAGCTACGGCTGCTGCCGAGTAAAGGATATATGGCTCATCAGAAGGAGCTTAATTGGACATTTCGCACGGTTCTGATCGACTGGCTCGTGAAGATCCATTTCCGTTTCAACTTGCTACCAGAAACACTTTTTCTGTGTGTAAATTACGTTGATCGTTTTCTTTCCGTTAAAGAAGTCAGCCTGTCCAGATTGCAACTTGTAGGAGCGGTGGCTCTCTTTATCGCAGCAAAATTTGAAGAGATCAACTACCTAAGTGTTCAAGAGGTGAGCCAGATGGTTGAGAACGTGTACAGTGTGGAGGAAATTCTTAAGGCAGAACGATACATGATCGATCTCCTGGATTTTAATCTGGGATACCCAGGACCAATGTCGTTCCTGCGACGAGTTTCAAAGGCCGATGATTATGAATTAGAGACCAGAACCTTGGCAAAGTACATCCTCGAGATCACACTGATGGATCAAAGATTCGTTGCAGCCCCGCCAAGCTGGTGCTCTGCAATTGCACATTATATGTCTCGCTTTATGCTTCGCCAAGGTCCTTGGTCGCCGCGCCACATCTATTTTTCGACATACACCGAAGACCAGCTCATGCCTGGAGTTGCCGCTATCAGGTCTGCTTTAGAGGATCCTCAAATGCACCATCAGGCTGTGTTCGAAAAGTATAGCGAGCGCAAGTTCCGTAAAGCTGCTCTGTTTGTGCGCAACTGGGTACAACTGACCAAAGAGCGTCCAGACGTCGACTTCCCCCTCCACCAAACATGATACCACAATTTCGCACAGCCAATTCTACCATTTTCCCTAATAAATTGCGAAACAGGGCGAGAACCAAATAATTAAATCACTCACACAACGTTTCACGTATTCGACGTATTCCAACGTAACAATAACATATATAATTTGGCTAAGCCGTGATGCAGTGAGGTACTCTGAGGCACCTTTATGAAATCTGCCCAAGATAGGATCCATGTTCATCCGGAACAAACGCCTTGCCGCCTTACAAGACAGCAATCTGCGTCGTCAACATTATTCGGTAGCCAGATTCAACAAGGTAGCTAAAATACCGCTTTTTGAGACAACCTTACTTTCTGGCGCTAAATTTCTTCTTTCCTATGTCGAAAGGAATATAGCGATACTTGATCATGTGTTGTATTTGTCTTCGCATCGTCAATGCGAATAAGACAATGAAATAGATGACGAGAATAGGCCAGAAAACAGGAATATCGAGTGACCGAAACATGGTCGTGAATAGTGACAAAAGCGTTCCATTGAAACTATAAGACCAAAACTGATATTCCGGCAAACGTCGAACAAAAGGGCGAAACTCATCGTCCTTGGAGGATCCCTCTCCCAGGCCAGCTTCTTGATCATCGCTCCGCAAATCGTCCTCCAAACCCGGGTCGAACTTGGGACTGAGGAAGCCAAGCAGCATATTTAGCATGAATATCGCTAACGCATAGCATTCCACGTACCATCCTTGTGCAAGCACTACTCGAAGCAGGAATACCACGAGAAGTGCACCCTCAGCTGCCCATCTCTCTTTCACAAGGGGGACAGACTTGTCCAAAAAGACCTGATATTTCTGACGATACTTGCGAACAAATCGGGACGCCTTCTCCGTTGATTCCTGAACTTTGTCCATCCGCGTCGCGTGGTGTTTTGTAAGGGGGATCTGGGATGGGCCGAAATTTGCCAGTAGGTCACCTAAGCTATAAGCCAATATGTGTTGTTCAGATCAGCCGCGACGGGGCCCTAAACCTGTGTAACGTCGTCTCAAGTTCATGCCACACAAGTCACGTGGACGCGTCTTTGAGCACTTAGAACCCCCAACCCCAGACACAGTATACCCTGCGTCTTATAGAAGTTCTTTCGTGGAAGTGCTCAGTGTACTTTAAATAAGTGTATTAACGGGCAGTAATTGTTTGCGCTTCTGTATTTGTTAGCTGCTGAATTTTCTAGCAGCTGTATATCGAGCCCTGCTCTGCTCATCAGATCTCCTTAAAACTAGAATATCTCACATCTCAAATCCTTGGCCTTCAACGAAATCGTCGTAGTTGCCGTTGCGATCGTCATCCATCATGTCCGCATCATCCTCGTCCATGCGCATAGTATCGTCTTCCTGGACTCTGCTACCGCCCGCGTCAGACAAATTGCCTGACCCCGCGGGGTTAGCACTGGCGAACTTATGCTTGATGCCACTATCGTAGTGACTATGACTGAGTTTGATCTCATTCTCGTCGTAGAGATCGATGGCCTCGTCACGACCCATGCTCGGTGGCGGCGCTCGGTATGAGGCACTCACGGGGACCGAGGGCTGTTGACTTGGAAGCGAGCTTTTGCCTCGGAAGTACTCGTCCATTAGTGTGTCATCAACAAATGTGAAACCCTTAAATTTGTCCTGGATTCCCGGAGAAAGAGGAGACGCGGCATCAACATTCCTTGTAAGAACAGATGTCGAGGCAGAAGTAAACTCCGGATCGAAGTTCGATGTGTCGTCATCTGAGGAAACGTGAGGCTTGTAAGGTGGAGGAATTTGCTTCTTCTTTAGCATATCCCAATCAATGTCTTTGAAGAATGGATGCGCCATCAGTTCTGCCGCATCATGTGTAGCGCCAAGGCGGTGCTTCGGATTTCGATTGAGTAAGCCTTTGACAAAGTCGCGACCCTCAGGACTCAAGGCGTCTTTGGGGAACCTCACTTTACCAAATGCGATGTTCTTATACATCTGCTGGTTATCTTCAGCATAGAACGGGCTCCATCCACAGCACATCTCGAAGATGAGTACACCTAAAGACCAGAAATCTACCATCTTCGTGTAGCCCTTGTCGTCAAGCAAAACCTCCGGGGCTAGATATTCAGTAGTTCCACAGAATGTGTTAGTCGTGCCGTTGTGTAGGTTGGCCTTCGACAAGCCGAAATCACAGAGAGCAACGTGGCCACTAGCGTCCAGCAGAATATTCTCGGGTTTGAGATCCCGATAAACAATGTCGTTGTTGTGCAAGTGTTCGAGGGCAACAATCAATTCAGCAATGTAAAATCTCGCGCGAGGCTCGCTGAAACGCCCCTCACGTTGCAGGTGCCAAAACAATTCACCCCCACTCATATAGTCTGTGATCAAGTAAAGATCTGTATTCGTTTGAAATGAAAATTTGAGCCCGACCAAGAAATTGGAGGCCTCCCCACTGGTTCGCACTAGAATGTCACGTTCACCAATCGTGTGAGCAATTTCCTTTTCACGGACTATCACCCGTTTCGAAAGAACCTTCATGGCGTAGACTCGGCTGCTATCGCGTTTACGGACCTGGTAGACTTGGCCAAAGGTACCCTTACCGATCAGCCTGAGGACCTGGAAGTCCGAAGGGCCAAAGTGCTGCTTGCTCGTGTGTTCGAACTTCAAAGAAACAAAGACTTGGCCTTGCACATTCTCAACAGAGGCGCTTGGAGTTGTGCCGCTGCGACGGGTCAGGCTGTACCATCCTTCCATAGTACTGGCCGTTTTAAAATTTGGCCGTATGCTCGCGAATCCCATAAATTTGTCGTTGTCGCTCGCGTCATAGATAGTTACACTCACATCAGAGTTATACGAAGTGACGTCGAAGATGGCCTCGTCCTGCCAGTGAGGATTCGCTGGGTCGGAGTTCGCTACAGGGCCCTGATTCTTTGCGTTGCTGTTGGTCTTATCAGCTTGAGAACTGTGACTGCTTCGCTGACTGGCACCACCCGACGAGATGCTTACTCTAGAAGTCGGGATGGCAATAGCGTTGCCTGATTGAGAGTTTGTGTTCGCGCTTCTGCTGATATGTTCTGAGGTGGAGCACTGCACAACGACATAGGGGCTGGAGTTGCTGGAAGAAACGCCCAAACCAGTAGCCTCGTGGACTCTGACGCGAAGCTTGCCTTGGATTTGGGCGGCTGCAGGGATGTTGATGTTTCCAGAACGCGCATGAAAACCTCTAGAAGGAGTTGCGGCCATTGTTGCAGAAGCATCGGCGTTAATATGGCCAGAATCTACTCTCATTGTTGGGGCGGGGCCAGGCTGCTGATTGTTTGTCTCAGAAAGAGACGAATGAACGTTTGAGTTGCCCTGCGTGATTGCTGTCGTTGCGGGAGCGAACGCGCCGTTGGGAGGGATCATGGCATGCTGCTGTTGCTGTTGTGCCCCCAAATCAGGAGCCTGGCGACCGGCATCTGGCCTCTGCTTCTGGCTAGGCGGTTGTTGTGTCGATGGTTGTGAAGAATAGCCAAATCCCCAGAAAGACCTGGTCATGGCAAGACGTTTGAGCCCGTAATTGCAGGCGACTCAAATTTGGAACACGAGAATATAAAAACGGGTCCACTCTCTGCAAATTCGCCTCGTAAACGGCAAAATCGGCGCAGACAAAGACTCAGATAAAGGCGGGTGCTGAGGAGAAAGGGTCAGGACTGTGCTTGCGAAGATTCGCTCAATGCATGATGCTGTCGAGAGATATGGTAAGTAGATTCAAGCAGGGCAAGGGTACTAGATTAAATGGCCAGGGCGAAATGCCTTAATGTATGACGCTCTTGCAGATTGAGACCACCAGGGTCCGGTAGGGTCCAGGGTCTAAAATTCTTAGAGCATCCGTGACGGTGCGGTTGGTGGACATGGCTTTCGTGGATTACAACCTGCCCGTGCAGATCCCTGAAGTGCTTGCCAGGGAGAGCCCAGTGATTCTCTCGCAAGGCGCGGAGGCACTGGTTTTCTCTGTGCCCCACTCAGGCCAGATAGTGAAGTTCCGCCCTGCGAAACGATGGAGAATCCCTGAGCTTGATTCGATGCTGCGCAAACGCAACATCAGACAGGAGTTCAGAGTAATTGAGCGTTTGAGAGGACACGGTCTCAAAGTGCCACGAATATATGATTGCGACGAGGCATTAGGTCTACTGCGCATGGAACAGATTCCTGGGAAGTCTTTAAAGGAGGCCACCTGGGCTCAGCAGGTTGAGGATGGAAGCGTCACGGCAGGCATGGCTAAATATTACACTCAGTTCGCCCAGGAAGTTGCGAAGATGCACGAGCTCAAGATTGCGCACGGCGACCTAACAACTTCGAACGCCATTGTCACGCCCGAGGACGAGGTTGTTCTCATCGATTTCGGGTTGAGCTCGCTGCTCGCCTCTGAGGAAGAGCAGGCCATAGATCTGTACCTGATGGAGAGAGCAATTGACAGCACACATCCTCGCGAAGCCAAGCAGTTGATGGATACTGTAGTCATGCCTACATACATCGCCGAACGACGAAAGGTCGCAAACTCCAAAATTGACGTCGTATTGGAGAGGCTCCGAAAAGCCCGCATGCGGGGCCGCAAACGCACTCAACTGGGATGAACTTATCTAGACTATTTATTGAATATTTGCTCACGACTCTCGCTTTTGAGGAGTCAGGAGAGTAGTTCCGAAATACCCGGGCGCAATCTCTTTCGTTTTGGATGCGACCCACTGTTTTGTTGTCTCCATGCTAGCGTTGCGGCGGTTACGATACTCCTCGGCAAACTTCTCCGACTCGGTCACGATCTTATCGAGATCAGGGATGGAGGGCAATTCTATATTGGGAGGTACCGAAGCACTATACTTGTACGGCAATGTCACTGGCTTGAGCTCGTTGGCCAGGCCAGTGAGCTGCAGCTGCATAGCCTTGTCTAGAAAGCTCGCAACTTCACGGTTGACGTCAAATGTCGTTCAAATGCATCTCGAATTTAGCCTGATGCTGGGACAACAGCACGTGAGTATGGTGGTAAAAGCATTAGTAGAGCACCAGCATGATTTTCTCTTCATACAATATAATGGAAAATTTAAAGCTGTGATGACGTCCTACTTTTAGGAAGTGCCGTGTGAAGATTTGATGATCACGAATGGACCCTGAGCATACAAATTTCTTCATTGTATCGTGACACCTGCGAGGCTAAGTTTTCCATATTTTACAACGTAGTTCGATTATAAGATATTATAAATATATGAGTTCGAGTTCAAGTCTGCAGTTGCGTGGTTTGTGTGCGTATTTGCGTTTGCATTTCAATCGCTCTTCTCCAGAAAATGCTGCGTGGGGCTTCCACCAGGACCTTCCCACTCTATGTCACCCAGCTTACTGAGATCAATTTTGTTGAAATCGACGGTGCGCTGAGTTACCGTTTCCCCATCTCCCTTTTCTCTGAGTATATCTTCAAAGGTCTTCTTTCCTTGACCAAAGACATTTAGGTGATCTGCGATCAGATGGCGATTTTTACAATCAGGACACTGAATTAAAACGGTTCCATTGTGATAGGCCTGCTTGCTCATCAAGTGGCTAGACCTATGGGTGCATGCTTTGCAAGTAAAGGTGAGCTGATATGTCGGTTTGTCGATCTTGCCTATAGGCGTTGAGCTGTAGAATCTCGCTCCTGCCGTAGGTAGCAATACCCGCCTTTGTACAGACAGGCTGGGTGGCACAAATTCCCTGCTTTGCTTCGCCAAAACCGCGGGGAAGCGCGCCGTCGCACACTTGGCAATGGCTTTGAACATACTCAATCGAGCCAGTAGTAAATTGACGAAATTTAGAAACCCTAAATAGCCGATTGCATCGAGTCAGGAACTCTCCAGAAAGCATGAGTTAACTGCGGTTAAGCACAGCTGAACTGCAGCAGGTCAACAACCTTAATCTGTAGTTGTAGCTATAAGTACATCAGGGGTAACTGAATAGATTAAATGATGGTATATGCTGGTTGATTGTCGGTACAAAGATGCTAAGTGCTTTTCAAGCGGATCTTAGAAATTCGCGGCTTGGTTTGTCGTGTGATACTGGTCGACATTAGCCTGGAACGGATCCGCTTTGTCGTCGATGCTTGGAGTCGAGGACCTGATGCCCCGTTTTCGTTTCCACATGAATAACGCTCCAGCTGCAACAGCAGCTACCACAGGAACCCCGACACCAACCCCGACGCCAATCCCAATATTCCTGTCTTTATGAGAGCTACCTGTTGACTTGTTGTTCGCTGTGGGCGTTGCAGAGGGAGTGCTGGTGGCACCGGTGGCAGAAACCGTGCGTACTTGAGTGACGGTCGTTCCTCCACTGGTCACCACACTTACTTCCGTGGACCCACTAGAGGAGTCGCTTGAGGAGCTCGAAGATGACGTCGTAGAAGAGGTCGAGGTCCTGGAGGAGCTTGAGGACGTGCTCGACGATGACGAACTAGTCGAGGTAGAACTGGTAGATGCAGAGCTGGACGACGATGTCGTGGGTTGGGTGCTTGAGCTGGGAGTGCTGCTTGTGGTCGGAAGACTGCTCGTCGTGGCATCAGTAGAGGTCTGAGACGAGTCAGATGAGGAGTCAGACGAGCTAGACGTAGTTGCAGGGGAAGAAAATCCAGACTGCGTTGCGCCACTAGACGGCGAGGGGCTCTGAGTAGAGCCAGTGTCAGTGGGGGATGTGGAGAATGCGTTACTGATAGAGTTACCAAGAGGGCCAGAAGACACCGATGATATGCTGGTCGTAGTGCCGTTTGTGATTGGCGTCACAATCTGGGCCGTGGCAGTCAGCGCCCAAATGAAAAATAGCGCTGCTCCTCTGATTCTGGGCATTATGATTTTCTGGAGACAGTGGTTGAGATGCTTCTGTGTTCAACAGCCCTTCTGAGTACCAAAATTAAGGGCTTGGTATGCGTTTTTCCGTATTACTTGCGGACAACTACCGGTCTCAACGCTACTGTAAAAAGAGTGAAAAGACAGTGACAAATGCAGGTTGACTTTGTAGTTGCTCAACTTTCACAGCGACTTTCTTCAGCTCTCACTCAACTACCGCAAGCCTTTACTCCTTGCTGCGCTGCTATAGGATTTACAGTGCCTAAACCGACTATGAGACTTGAGCCAGTGGTGGTGTCTGAGAGTTTAGTAAAAAAAGTGTCACTTAGATGAGGTAAGCGTATGGTGAATCCTCTCATTGAACCCTTAGACGCTAAAAATAGTTAGCCATTAATCGAGGAGATGTGCCAAGTCCCGGCTTTGTAAACCCGAAACGCGGCCGGTGGTTTCATCGTCGGACAGCTAGCTACGTAAATTTTGTGTTTTTTTTTGTTATGGCTTTCCAGAATAGTTTAAACAACCAATCGCAGCAGCAATGAAGACGCACTGCTCTTGCGATCCGTTAATTAAGAGTTAAACGCCTCGTCCACGGCTACCGTTTAGGGCGGTAGGGTACTAATTGTTGTTTCAGTGAACTCCTGTCTCGACCGCCTCAGGCCGTGGAAAGAGCAAGCAGATTCTGATGGCTTCTTGCTGAGCATTGCCTATTGAACCTGTGCCTCACAAAAAGTTCGTCGTATCCTGCTTGATTACTCCATAGCGGCTCTGCAGCCAAATATGCGATTACAAAGACACGCGTCAGGAAAAGACAGGTTTCTCCGATCGCACATGAGAAAGCAACCAGCAGATCTCATGCATGCGATCCCACCCCACTTAGAACTCTCAAGCAACAATCATGTTCTAGCGATTACGAGAGAACAAATGTTCTAGGTTGAGGTAATATCTGTTTCCTTGCTATCTTCGGCTCAATCGAGCCCCCGCGAAGTCAAGTATATACCTTGATCAGATGAGGCACTCCTAGATATCTCAAGAGTGCCTGCTTCAAGCACGGAATCATTTCACGAGATGTTGACGAAGGCTAATGCTTGCTCTGTTCTACTCATACTGGCTGCAGTTTACACAGCATCTGACCAGGTCACAAGCGCCCAAATCATACCGTAAAGGAAATAGCAGAAAAGAATGAAGTAGTAGACCAGCTTGACGATGCTTTCAATGCGGTAATTGCGCACTGTCTTGAAAATTGTTGTGGCGTCGAACTTCAGCCGGGTCTGCTGGTATCGGTATGCATTATACGCAAGGATTGGAAAACAGAAAACGAAGGATAGCCACTCGCCGCACAGAAGGAACGCTGCGCTGCATACGGCCTGCACCATGGCCTCCAAAGGGAGGGCATAATCCATCGTCTCGCACAGCTCCATCGGGTTGAGGTAATCTGCCTCGAGATCCGAGTACATGATGATGAAGTAGAGCTGCGAGAGCAGCAGCCCGATGTCTACAAACATCATGAGGCCATACAGCCACGTCTGCAACAACATGATCGATTTTACTGGCTGAGCTTTGCTTGAAGAAAATGATATGCCTATATTTACCGTGAGTCAGCACACCAGATCCGCAGGTCCCTTTGTCCTAGACCTGCTATCTCATCACCCTACCCCACAAAGGCAGGGACTCCATCCACATGATCTTCCTGGATGAAGAGGCCTCCGGTCATGAGAAGAAAATATGAGCGTCAAGTTAGTAAAATACTATGTAAAATAGAGCTATAAAAAGACCCGTATTCGACTGGGTACCCATAGAAGACACACGCAGCTTCATTCATATGCCGGGACTTATCTCTAAGAGCTTGTCTTCCCCTCCTAACTGGGCAGCTCTCAGGCTGGCACTGTTTCCCGAAAGTGCCGAAACATCAGTGAGTAAACTCAGCGCTTCAATCTCAACAGCGGTAATCGAGAAGGCCCCCGAGAAAGCTTTAGCAGGTTCTAGGAAGCGAGAGCGTGAAGAGAAGAGAGCCATGCTGCAGAGATTTGGCCATCGAGTAGGAGTAGCGGAAGCTGATACCAATGAGAAACGCCTTGTCAATCAACGCTCTGAAGGTCTGCTAAAGAACAGACAGGTTTCTATAGGATTGACGCAAACCCGAGAAGGTACGGCTGAGAAGACTCCGAAGTCACCGCTGCGTTTAACAAGATTCCTTTTAGTAGGTAGCGCAATTGTGAGCTTCTCTGCATTGACAGCGGTGGCACATAATTACTCTGAGAAGACACTTCTTCCTGACAGAGTGGGCACGAGCATGGCGAGGACGTTCGGAAGAGTCAAATCGGCTTCGCAGCTCAAGACAGCACATGAGCGGCGGAAATCCTTCAAAATGGCTCTTGTGGGGACCAGTTTTCTGGGAGTGTGTGTGGGAACAACGCTCTGGGTGCTCAAAATTCAATGAAGAGAATTTCAGTGGTCGAAAATAACGACCTGGCCATCGCCACTGGTACTTATCTTCTTACTGCCGTGCAAGCGGATGGTTTTGATAGCATTCTGGTGGACAGTTGGAAGCAGCGTGCTAATATTCTGAGTACCTTTCAAATCGAGATCCCTGAATTTGTGCATTGCGCTCTGTTCTGTTGCTGTTCCGTTGCGGGAACTTGAGGACGAAGGGTCATCAATGCTGTGGTCCAATTTCCAACCGTCAACAGAACCACTAAAGACCACAGGATGACAATCGAATCCGGCAGCAATGATTTCGTCCTTTTTTGTCCACACGAGGGAGCGGAACGGAAGAAGTGAGGTCGAAATCTGAACTATAGCCTGAGGAGGTTGCTCGGGACCTCTGGGATAAGCCACCATGACGTTTGAGTCGTGAGTAACCCAGGCGAGTGCATCTCCGCTGGGAGAAAAGGCTACATCATGCACCCATGCCTGGGCGTCCTCAGTGAAGTCTCCACAAAGAGTTTGGAAAGGAAGGCGCTCGCCCCAGACCGAGGGCTCAGGCTTAGTGTCGATACCCTTGATGTATCCCGAGAAAACGCGAGCATGGCCATCAGTCGAGCCGCTTGCCAGCAGCACATTGTTAGGGTGCCAGGCAACACTCAAAACTGTAGACTTCAACGGCTTTTTGATGTGTTTTGAGATCCACCAATCGTTCGACTCGTCGTAATAACAGACAGCTATGGCACGAGCCCCAGTTCCAGCCGCAAATTTCTCGCCATTGGGTGACCATCTCACTGAAGTTGCTGCGCGGTTCACTCGAAGTAACACTAGAGTCGACTTCCAAGATCCATCAGACTGGGCCTTCCACACAAAGGCATTACGATCCTGCGAACAGGTGACGATCTCATTTTTCAAATTGACATCAACTGCAGTTACTGACTTGTCGTGTCCTTCAAGCGTTGCACCATGCTCGAAATCGCCCCGACCGAGATCGTAATAAAGCTCTGCGGTGTTCTCTCGCGCAACAGCGAGAAGCGAGTGGTCATCGTTGAACGAATGATCAGCAATAGGCTTGTGCCCTAAGGAAATCGATCGCGGAGCCATAGGAGTTCTCTCTCTACTATGCTCTCGAGTAGTTGATTAATTGGATGGATGGTAAGACCTAATAAGACCAAGAGCATACTCGAGTCAGGTGGTGACCGTTAACCAGGTTTAGGTCGCAAAGATATAAATCCTGAGCGTGAGAAACCAGAGGGCTTGGCCCAACAGAGCATAACATTCTGGTTCGATGCCAATCTGAGCGAAACTATTAGTTTGTAAGATCTCGTATTCCCCTATGCTCGTCATCAGCATTTTCTGTGGCGAGACGAAGAGTCGTAACCATAGGCGTTGATTTCTCAGCGAGCACTCCTAGTCGCAATCAGATATGCAATTGTGATTGTCATGTCAGGCACAGTCGTAATAAATCCAGTTCAACACACTTGTATATCGCGATTCATCCTGTTGTATCGCACATTCTCTATCAAGCTCAACCCGCGCCCTGATCGCCATTACTTTTGAGTCAGGCTGCATATGGTCATCATTAATTGACAAAATATTCCTTTACCATGGATTATAGTACTTATCAGACACCCCTTTCTGCTCGTTATGCGAGCAAGGAAATGTCTCAGTTGTTCTCGACTGAGACTCGTTTTTCAACCTGGAGGAAGTTATGGTATACCCTCGCTGTTGCCGAGAAAGAAATGGGTCTCCCCAATATTTCTGATGAGGCTTTGGCTCAACTAGAGCAGCATATCAAGATCACGCCTGAGGGCATCGAGGGCGCCAAGAAACAAGAAGCTATCGTGCGCCACGATGTAATGTCTCATGTACACCAGTACGGCCTCGAGGCGCCTGCTGCGGCGGGCATCATTCATCTAGGCGCTACTTCCTGTTATGTTACAGACAACGCTGATCTCATCTTCTTGAGGGAGGCGTTGGATTTAGTCATTCCTAAGCTTGTCAATGTCATTGACCGTCTCTCCAAATTTGCAATGGAGTACAAGGACCTACCCACATTGGGATGGACTCACTTCCAGCCAGCGCAATTGACTACAGTTGGAAAGCGAGCTACACTGTGGATTCAAGAGCTTCTCTGGGATCTTCGGAATATTACGCGCGCTCGAGACGATCTTGGGCTGCGTGGAGTGAAAGGCACCACTGGCACCCAGGCATCTTTCTTGGCCTTATTTAATGGCGATCATGATAAGGTGGAGGCTCTTGATCAGCGAGTTGCGGAGCTACTTGGCTTTGACTACGTGTATCCAGTTACCGGACAAACTTACTCTCGAAAAATTGACATCGATGTTCTTGGTCCTCTGGCCTCTTTCGGTGCGACAGCGCATAAGATTGCAACCGATATTCGCTTACTTGCCAATCTCAAGGAAATTGAGGAGCCTTTTGAAAAGACCCAGATCGGGAGCTCTGCCATGGCCTATAAGCGCAACCCGATGCGCTCTGAACGTGTTTGCTCGTTGTCACGTCACTTGCAGACCACATTCCAGGAGGCAGTCGCGACCGCCTCGGTTCAATGGTTCGAGCGAACGCTAGATGATTCTGCAATTCGCCGAGTTTCCCTCCCTGGCGCCTTCCTTGCTACTGATATAGTTCTCTCGACTCTTCTCAACATCGTCAGTGGTCTTGTGGTGTACCCCAAGGTCATTGAGCGCAGGATAAACGCAGAACTTCCTTTCATGGCCACGGAGAACGTGATTATGGCCATGGTTAAAGAGGGAGCGTCTCGTCAGGAATGTCATGAGAAGATTCGGGTGCTCTCTCACGAAGCAGCGGCTGTTGTGAAAGAACAGGGCGGTGACAATGACCTTATCGAGAGAATCAAGCGCGACCCGTACTTTGCTCCCGTCCATGGCAAGCTCGCCGAACTGCTGAATCCGTCTACTTTCGTCGGCCGCGCTCCCGAGCAGACTGTAAAGTTCGTCAATCTCACTGTCGCTAAGGCTCTGAAGGATTATGTCCACATGGTAAACCAGGAAGAAGCTAAACTCAGTGTGTAATTTGCGAATAAACTGCGAATTGAAAACAAATTGAAGATAGCGTATAAACTGCAAATAGCGTATAAACTGCAACTAGGTTAAATTAATATGTTTTGATAGCCATGGAATCTCCAATTGCTTTTATTGTGAACCTATCTTATCTGTCGAAAATTTGTGCTCTTTACGCATTGCAGAATCTGCAAGGCATATGCAGTCAAATTTTTGAAGATCTTTTCACATGCCCTTAGCATCCATCTGTGCATTTTTTTTTAGCACAAGGGTTGTTGGGCTAAGCACCCTGCAAACCATGCAACTGAATGACAATCTCACTATTGTTGATCTGATTATCGTGAAACCCCTGCAGAGAATCTCTTATCCAAAAGAAAAACGGGCGTCCTGTACAAGTCGCGTTTAATCCATGTTCCCCTCACGCCTCGTATCCTGCCGTATCGCTTAAGCACTTGCCCCTGATCGTTTCACCCTGGCGGGGTAAAGGTCTAGATAACAACTCAACACGTGCTCTCTAACGCGGGAGAATACGGAAATATCAACAGCAGCAGATAAGCGGTGTAGAGAGTGACAGTTCAAATCGCCGGTACTGACATGGCTAGTATTCACATTGAGTCAACCAAATATCTATCTAATTGCTATATTACATGATAAGACTGATTTAAACGAATTAACTGCGTTTGCTTCAGAGCTTTACACGATCTGTTGAGTCCATCGGCCAGCGATAGAAACCGCATAGGAGACCAGCTCCGAGTTGGCGGGTATTGTTGATATTTAGTTTGAGTCAAATGCGGAAAAGGCAGATTCTATTGGGTCTGCTCGTTTTTCGGGTGTTTTGTCGCTCTCCAACAGGTGGTTATAGAGACTTGGTGCGATGAACCCCAGAATCTTTTTGGTATGGATTGATGATTTTTCGTGTCGTTTGCTCCTTTATAGCAGGTTTCAAATGCAGGATGGACGTTGATGCTCCGGAAATGTTAGCTCATCTTTCAAACAGTTCCCTGAGACAACCACCGCTTGTAGGTGCTAACGGACTGTGCGGGAATTTGCTCCATATTCTCAGGCGGAGAAGCCTGCGAAGATTTGGGAATTAGGAGAGGTGACACGGCCGTTGCGTCAGAAGGTTTCTGTGGTTTGAGAATGGGGCTGGCGTAGCGAAACGCAAGGTCAGAGGCCTTGGGCGCAGAAGACCGCAGCTTGCTCGGCGCTGCATTTCTGCGTCTTGTGGATGCGTTTGCAGCAAGCCAGAAATTGGGGATCTCGCTGTTCTCATCGCTGCTGTCTGTCTCTTGTGCGCCGGTGGAATCGTCGGCGGGGGGCTGAGAGGGGCTTAGAGGGTAGAACCTTTGCTTCGAGTAGTGGTCAGCCTCTCGGCAGGTGTCGGAGCAGTACACAGATCCCAGGAAGCACTGCTTGTCGCACACAGTACAGAACTCGGCTGTCCACGAGTCCATTGGCGCCATCCGAGACTCAAAATTGGCTGTGATGTTGCGAGTGAAGTATGAAAGGTCTGTGTTGACTGCCAAAGAAGGAATATCTGTGGCTTGTGGGACTTGTACTGCAAGGCCCGGTTTCAAGGTTCTAATGACCGAAGAGTTTGAAGGTGTAATGTATGAGAGAAACTTGCAGAAAGAGAGTGCTTGACCTGATGGCGGTATTCTATACTCAATCTACACTGGGCACTTTGGCCACATGACCTGAACCTAGTCAGACATTGTGGCTTTTTGTGTTCCCTGCATCTAGGTTCCGCCCGTGCCCTGAACAAGGTTTTTCGGGGAAAATTTTCGAGCGAACATGCATGAGGGTAACGCGCGGCGTGCCGACCTTCGAGATGGGGCGGGATATTTCCCGTCACTAAACAACTTAATTTTGACATCGTAAGATAGCATTCTTCTTTTGAATTGGAAAGTTTCAGCAGGAGTTCAGACAGACGGCCAACGACGCCTCTCACGTGCACGCGTGTTTGTTGTCGCATCTCAATCGTATGGATACACCCGCAGCAGCGAGACATGCCTGCCACGGAAATTCACACCTAGATGATTTCAAGCTGCGAAAATGGAGAAACCCTAACCCAAACACGAGACTCTTCGAAGTGGAGAAGCTCGACACGAGCTGTGCGGCTCCTCATCTTAATATCGGAGTCGTTAACGACAGAGAAAAAATAATACAAGATAAGCCAATTACCGCATACGTTGAGTAATTTAACCAGACTGCAAGACAGTTAAATAATTTAAAGGGATCATATAATAGGACTATGAAATTGAGATCCTTGCGTAGCAATCCTCTGCTCTCCTTCATCAATGAAACTCATCAAGTCACGCACGTTTGCTGGGCAAACAATCGCAATGCTATGAACCTTGCCATCTATGTGACACACAACGTTCTTTTTACATAAGGTGAGTAACGGGGCTAGGAACAGCACATCAGGAGCCACATGCTAAAATAATCCATGGTCAGACCACAATCCACCTGCATGACCGAGCCACAAAATCTCCGATGTTCGAGAGCTCTCCATGCAGCTTAGGCGGCTAACGATTCTGGGAAGCGGCGATGCTAGATCTGAACCCGATAAACATATAGTCATTTTCGGCAAGATACATTTCAGTCTGCTTTGATCGCCTTTCGATATTTTTTTAAGCTTTCGAAAGGTTAAGCTCCCATCCTCATCCCATTATTAGCATGAGGGCTCTTTTTGCAGATGAACTTTGATGATCCCGCCCATTATTATATCACAGTATATGTCAGGAACACACTTTGAAAAAATTTGTTAGAACATCTTCTGGAAAAGTTCTCCAATAAGTCTCTTCTGTTTTATCTATACAGCCACTAGCAGTCACTACAACAAATCCAAATCCTATATCCATATATCCCCGTTCCGCTATTTGCTCGATCAATGAAGATAAAAAAAAATCGCCCGAAGTGGGACATAGGGCCGCTGCCGACACCGCCAGAGTTGTGCCGTGCTTTTGAGCATCGCCCATCCCGCCTATTTCTATTGAAAACTTTGACGAGGGATCGTTTTAGGTCAGCGGCGTTCTGAGCTAAAAATCAAATTGTTTATTATGGAAGTAGCCTACTGAGTCTCTCTAGCTTATCTTAATTGCCATATTGTATTGACTAAACACCATGAGTCCGCTACCGTTGAAAAGCAATCGCGCAGGCCAGGAGTGCCTCACGAAAATATACGATTGACAACTGAGAGAGCAGCCTTCATACTAGCTCTCGAAACATCCTCGTGTATACCCACGCCCCACTCTGTTTGAGTCGTGTCGGTGCCTTTCTTTCTGTATGAAATTTCGAGATAAGATACCGCTTTGGTGGATGAGCCTTTGCCGAGTGAGTGCTCCTGGTAGGCCTGAACGTCCAGCTCATAGTTAAGCTCATTCTCCAGAGAGTTCAAGAATGACGAGATGGGTCCATTACCTGTACCACGAATAGATACGTTCTTTCCATTGATGCGAAGCTCGCCCTCGAGCACCTTCACATCGCCCTTGCCTGTAACCTCATAATCCACCAGGTCATACGGAAGGGTCATATTTTCGTCCAGGAAGTAAAGCTTGGAGAATAGGCTGACAAGCTCATCTTGGTGCAGCTCCCGGTCCTTGAACTCGGCCTCTGCTTGTACGTGTTTGGAAAAGCTGACCTGTAGGCCACGAGGTAGATCAAGTTCGAGATTTCGCAGAATAACCCAAGCGGCTCCACCTTTACCTGACTGTGAGTTGACGCGAATCACAGCCTCATAAGTTCGTCCCACATCTGAGGGATCGAGAGGAAGATAAGGCACCTGCCAGACAGTGTTTGCGGCTGCCTCTGCTGAAAGACTGTCGCGTTGAGCAAATCCCTTCTTGATAGCGTCTTGATGACTTCCACTGAAAGCACAGACAACCAGGCTACCAGCATAAGGGGCCCTACAGTGTACAGGAATCTTGTTGAGACGTTCACTGACGTCCACCATGTGCTCCAGATTTGAAAAATCGATGTTTGGCTGAATTCCCTGAGTAAACAGGTTCAATCCGAGGGTGACCAGATCCACATTGCCAGTTCGCTCGCCATTGCCGAAAAGGCAGCCTTCGATTCGGTCAGCGCCAGCTAGTTGGCCGAGCTCGGAAGCAGCAACAGCACACCCTCTATCATTGTGGCAGTGAAGAGAGATACAGACGGCTTCGCGATCCGAAAGATTGGTGCTCATATATTCAATCTGGTCAGCAAAAACGTTGGGAGTCGACATCTCAACAGTGGCTGGAAGATTGAAAATTATAGGAACTTCCTTCGAGGGTTGCCAAGCATGTTTGACAGCCTCGCAAACTTTGAGGGAGAACTCCACTGGAGTGTCGCTGAAGAATTCGGGAGAAAATTCGAATTGCCATTCAGTTTCTTGAGCCTCAGGGTTGTCTTTGGTCAGTTCCCGGACCAGTTTTGTGGACTTAGTGCACAGAGAAATGTATTGCTCTTCGCCGAGATTCAGAACCATTTCGCGAAACTTTGGCGAGGAAGCAAGGTAGATATGTACAATAGCCTTCTTGGCCCCCATAAGAGACTCAACCGTTCTGCGAATTAAAGGCTCTCGACAAGGACTCAGAGCCTGGATGGCGACGTCTGCGGGGGCGTTCTCGACTGCATACCTGGTGAAATCGAAATCTATTTGAGAAGCCGCTGGAAATGCGACTTCGATTTCCTTGTAACCTGACTTCACAAGCAAGTCAAAGTACTCTTTCTTCTCCTCAATGTTCATTGGGTCAGGAAGAGATTGGTTTCCGTCACGAAGATCAGTCGCTAGCCAGCGAGGGGCCTTGGTGATAGTGCGGGAGGGCCATTGCCTATTTGGCAGGTCAAGTGTGCGGAATGCCTTATACTTTTTGCAGGGGTCCTGGCACGAAAGAGGACAAGACATAGTGTTCCGAGTTTTAACGTGCAGCAAAAATTGATAACGTGAAACTTCAGAGATGTATAAGAGTTGTGCCTTTGCTTTATACTGGGGTATGACTGAAATTATTCAACTGAGGAGAGTCACAGTTGCCCCAACCCTACCGATAGTGCTGCTAGATCCACCGGAGTCGGAGCGGTGACGGCCAAGGGCGTTACGCCCAATGATTTGAGGTAAGAATGGAAGTGCATCTATTCGAAAGCCTGCTTTGACCAGTCGGGCTTTTTTTTTCGCTTAAAAGACCGGGTTAACCATTTTTTTCGGAACTCGACTTTCTAATGCGTCATTGAAAAAAAAAACCTTAATGTTGCGGAGGATCGCTAACAGGCTTTTTTTGCATCAAAATTGCCTCCCTGGACTCGAATTAGGCGCTGCGTATGTGGTAACTCTTTTGAAGATATTAATGATATTTTATCTGAGATGCTATGTATTACGAAATTAAGTCTGAAACATCCTCATCGCTTGGCATCTCTTCCATGATTTCTTCTTTGCGTGTCTTCTTCTGAATACGCTTTTTCGCCTCCCGTGCTTCCCGGCGATTCTTTAGACTGGTCTGCACAGAATTGGCGTTGGAAACTGAGGCGCTCGCCGGCTCCTCCTTGTTTGGCTCATCTTGTGTGATGCCCAGCTTCTCGCGAACGCGCTCTTGCTTGTGCCTCTGGATTAGCTCCTCTTCGGTTCGCTTCTTCTCTCGTTGACGTTGTCGGTTACCGAGCTTTTCATACATAATCTGAATTAAAGGTCGCACAGAAACATAAAACATGATAATGACGAAGAGCCGCAGATACTCTTTCGAGCTCCAGTCGCTAGGGCTTTCTGGAAATCCGAACATATCCAAGTCTGAACAATGACAGGGCCTGAAAGACTGATTTTGTGTGGGAATTTCGCTTGTTCACGCATATCTCGAAGCTCAAACTTGGATCACGTGTATGCAACTCCTAACGTCAGCGCTGAAGGATTTCAATCTGGACAAGCTCGATTAAGGCTAGGGTCAATCTTGCCTTAACGCGTTGAGTTGAGGAGGTGTTGTTATGAGCAATGCTGGAAGCGAGGATTTTGGCCAATTTTTGGAAAAGGTGAACGATTTACCACCCTTGAAAGAGGCCAATGTTTTGCCGCGGCCAAATGCTGCTAACAATAGAACTCGCATCGCTGCTGGAACTAGTGCCAACGTCCCTTCCAGGGTATTTCTCCCGGAGCCAACTTCGGGTAGCGTTCCCTTCCGCATTCGCACTCGGCGTCCCATAAATCTGCGGCTTGTTCCACCCCCCGAGACGTCAGTAATTCCTGAAGTTTCGCGGTCGCATGATGGCCCGAATCCTATGGGCCTACCTGCAGCAGGTGAAGCAGCGGGTGAAGCAGCATCCAATTTTAGGATATTCACGCGCGAACAAGTGCGACAATTCAAAATCCCACGGCCCCCTTCTTCAGTTTTGAGTGGGCGAGCGAACGTCACTCCTGATGACACGACTAACAACTTCACCATCAACAATGCTTTGCGATGGAGGCTCAGAGGTCTTCGAGGTGACAATGCCTCAGCAACCGACTTGAGAGTACTAGAAGAGTCGGACCGCTTCACTTTGGGGTCTTTCAAAAGCTCAGGAGGGTCCACAAATGGAACGGGTGTAGAGGGTATTACTACAGGAATGAGGCGAGCCCTTGACAGTCAGTATGTTCATGTTCGACGTAAACGACGAAAACAGGCTGCTGATGATGAGGGCTCAACTGACTCAGATCCTCCGAATTTACTGGATCAGTTAAGCGATGAACCTAAAAGAGATGCTCAGGCCAGTGATGGGAGTGAACATGAGGGAGATTTGAACATTGGAATATCGAATGAGATAGCGGAAGATGCTGATATAGGCATCGAGGGATCTTCCGACAACGATAACTCCTCTGTGAGGTCAGGAAGGCCTCCATCAAGATTGAGTTCTGAAAGTATAGAGATTGACGCAGAACCTCTCTTTGTCGAGGAACCCACGCGTTCGCATGCAGATGTAGCCAGAGCTGGGATGGATCGCGAAAATGTTTGGCGCTCTGAGCTCAATTCAGAATCCGACTCATCAAGACTTAGACCAAGGGATCCCCACGAGATCGAGGGCCCCCTGATATTCGATGTTCCGATTTCAGAGATGCCTAATATCGATTGGGGTGCTGATGATGTTGACATTGATGGCCAGTTCCTCGAACAGCAACTTGAACACAGTGAGTCCGAGTCTGATGAGGAAAGCGATGCAGGAAGCGTCGCTGAAATTATAGATGACAGTAGTGATGACGATGCTACTTATCTCAATAGCATTGAGGTTGAAAAAGAATGGAATCCAGACGCAGCAATCGAAGGAGTTCGAGGAGTTGTTCTCAGCGATGACAGTAGTGACAGCGATGATGACAGGGTCGAGGCTCTGACCGAGTCCGAAGGTGAAAGTGATACAAATGATTGCGTTGATTTCGACGCTGACATCGCCGAGTCGGTAAGCATGGCTCGCCGCAATCGAGGAAAGCGGAATCGGATCCCGAGGGTGAATTTCTGGCTAGGTGAACGGATTGAGTATGAGAGGCTCGGAAAGCGCCAGCTCATGACGGCCATTGATGTCCACCGCGTTGAGCCTCCCAAAAAAACCTACCGGAAACGGAGATTACACCGTCCAAAACGTTCAGCTCAGACACAGATTTTCGATGAGCTTGAGGCTAATGCCGACCAGAAGGAAGTTATGGTCCCTGTGTTTGATACTGCATCGCGGGAATGGCGCGACCGCACGGTTGCAAGGTCCATTGCTGGGTTAGACTTTGTCCCTGTGTTGACTGAAGACGGCGCAAGGATGCCAATGGTGACAAGGTGTGTGCTATTTGGCGGAAAGCAGGATTCTGCACCACTTCGTCTGTGCGTGCTCAGAATCGAGCCGGGTGGCGTATTCTCATCCAATGCGGAACAGAACAAGGCAATCACTTTTGTCGTTTGGCGTGGCAAATGTACTGTGCACTTAAACAACCATGAGTTCGACCTGATGAAGGGTATGGCGTGCTTGGTTCCCCGGGGAAACGATTTCTTCGTGGACAATGGCGGTGGAGACCGGCCCAGCACTGGAGATGTTTACCTGTTCTTTACAGAGATCAATGCTGAAGCCAATCCAGAGCTAGCTGACGCCATGGCTAGGGATGCTCAGAGCATGATTTCTGGAGCCGCTGCAATCTCGAACTTTTTTGAAAGCGATCATGGTAACAGCGAACATGGAAGTCCTACCAACGGCAACAATAGTGATACCGAGCCTCAAGATAACCAGAACCTCACAAGTAGCATTGGTGAAGACGTTCTGCATGCTGTGGACTACTTTGGTGATTCTGATGCCAATAATAGCAATGAAACAAGGGACACGTTCGGGCCTGGATTTGCGCAAGCTCTGGGCTCTGATAGTGGGGTCCAAAAAGATGCTCATGCTGCATATGTACGCCCAAAACCAGCAGAACTCCTCGTGCAAGCAGCGCACTCACACCCACCACCAGAAAGTTTGCGATCTTTTTCGTACGCACTGGGAAGCGAAAGAGAGTTTCCAAGGCCGGCGCCCAGCTCACAAGATAGGAATCTTGCACGGCCCCCAATAAAGGCTGAACAAGAAGAGTTCGACTCTTTCGACATGTTGAATGATTATCTTGAAGGGCGTAAAGGTAATCCGATGCGACTAGTTCTGCACGAGAGACCTGTTACCAATAGAGAAGAGTTTCGGGTGAGGGCTTATCTCGAGACTCTCTCTGGAAATCATAGTAACCTGAGTCGCGATTCTAAGTAGAACTCATTTCTTTATTTATTTGTAATGATGATTGGCTATACTAACAACTGGTATGATCCTTGCAAACCTTCTGTAGCTAGAAGAACTTCCAGCCCACCAGGAAGGCAAGAGCGACCAACAACACGGTTACATTAAGGGGAACCTCACTCTGCTTTGCCACATTTGGAGCAGCAGAAGCGTGGCTATCGCGTTGAAGAGTGGTTGACGTCGGGTCACGGTCCGAGTATGCTCCACTGACAGAGGCCGCTGTGCTGTTCACAGTCGCATCGAATCCAGAATGTCCTGCACCAGGAGCATCACGAGTACCGAAGGTGCTCTTTGGGCTTGAGCTTTGATTCTGCCCGGAGCTGTGACTAGAAGTGAAACCCTGGCTAGAGGACGAATAAGAGTCAGCCTTGAGCCCGTTGTTGCTCTTGGGGTCGTATTTATCCTTCTCAGACAAATTCGACCTATTGAGAACCGCAGGATTGAATTCATGAGTGGCGCCTTTGTAACCACCATCCTTGATATCTTTCGAAGCAGACGCGAGGTCAGGCTGCTTGCCAACGTGGCCATCACGAGAGGCTGAACCCACTGCGGCACCACTTAGAGCTCCAGAGCCCGCGCCCAACGCGGTGTTTGCCTCGCTTGCACGAGGTACGCTTGAGCTGTAGTCAGAGCCGCGAGATTGGCCGCTGTACTGAGAGTTTCCGTATCCTGAGCTGTTGTTCGACCTAGACTGGTCAGAAATAGCAGAACGAGCATCGTACCCTTGAGGGCCAGAAGTATAAGATCCAGTGGAACCACTGCCAACGGTGGAGTCGTTGACGCTACCCTTCAGATCAGAAGATGAGTGCTTACCTATGTGCTCGTGGTTGCCTTGGAGCTGGTCAGTCACATCGTTCTTCTTATCACCGAAATTGCTAGGGCTCTGTTTGTTGCCGTAGTTATAGCTCTGACCCTGAGTAGCAATTCCAGCATCTGCAACAGAGCCAGCAACTTCTTTAGTTCCAGTTCCACCAGTTCTATTCGCACCAATAGTAGCATCTCTGTTTGAGTCATTAGCATAGCTAGAGCCGGCCTGACTGCCATAGTTCCCAGCGCCAGAGTATTGATCCAACTTGGCACCCCCCGTAACGCTATTCTCAGCAGATTTAGACGTAGGGGCGGCCTCGAAGCCTCCGCCATTCACAATGCTTTCAAAACCTCCAGCGTAGGAACCTTGAAGTTTAGAGGATTGAGAAGAAGTCTCAGAGTTCACTGAGCGAGTGTTGGCTGCGCTAGCGTCCTGAGTGCTTGGGCCCCGACCCTGGTTGGCGCTCGAAGGAGAGCCGCTAAACCAGTTCGAGACTTGAGAAGCAGCAACGCCAGCGGCTCCAGCGGCCACACCAGCGGCAGTACCAGCAACATCAGCAGCCGATGAAGCATACTGGCCTGCAGTTTCCTGAGCTGATGCGATAATTCCTTGACTACTGCTGGTATTGTAAGATGAGCCACTTTGCGAGCGGGAGTCCTTATTAGCTGTTGAGCTAGACTCGCGCGAGTCCTTTTCTGAGATGCTCTTTGAGCTGCTGTCCTTGTCGCCAGCTTCCTTGTCGCCATGTGCTACTGCACTGTGCTTAACTCCATGCTCAGGTTTCGGGCCATCTGGCAGTTTAGAGTTGGCGAGCTTCGGTCCCTGTAGTGCATTGCCCTCGTCGATGAGCTTACTCTTAGGCGGGACGCCGGGAATACCTTGAATATCATCTACAGTAACCAGACCGTCAGGTCCTGAGCCGGTAGAGATAGCTGAAGTGCTTTGCCCAGATTCAGAGGTTTGTTTCCGGAGGCTCGAGCTGCCATCGCCAAGCTTCGTGGACTTGTCATCATAGCTTTGAGAATCTTTTCCCAGTGGGCCCTTGGCGGTGGTAAAATCATTACCACTTTGACCATTACTGGAGTAGTCCTTGCTGGAATAATCATTGCCCGCGAAAGGATCCTTGTTAGGCGACTGGCTGTCCTTTACAGAATTTTCCTTTCGGGACAGGTCGTAGTCATCAGCATTACGTTCCGCACCGCGGCTGGGAGAGTAGCTTTGGGAATCGAGGCCCCCGCGAGAAGGTGTGGCACCTTGAGACCCAGTGTATCCCGCAGCGCCTGCACCGGCAGATCCCGAGTAGGCGCTGTTGGGCGCGGTGTGGATGCCGCCAGCCTTGCTATCCGGAGTATAAGCACCCGGTTGACTCTGGTATCCCGGAGCGTCAACGTTAGCACCGCTTTGAGGGCTCGCAAAACTTTGATTGCTGTAATCGGTGCCTCTCGGTGGAGGGTTCTGCGGGCTTTGGAAACTCTGGTTACTGTAGTCGGGTGCTTTGGATGATCCATGAGAACCTTCGTATCCAGCAGCACCAGCACCAGCGACTCCAGCCACACCTGCAGCAGCAGCTCCATTGCGGCCTGAGCCGGAATAGTCGCCTGCATCCTGAGAGCCTGCACCCGTGGGGCTTTGGGTGGATTTCTGCTGCTGGGAGGTCGAAGATGAGCTCCCAGAGTAGGATACACGCAGCTTCTGGGCATCAATTTCATGAGAGCCATGGTCTTTTTCAAGAACCGACCAAATCTCGGATATGCTCTCAATATGGCCAAAACGCTTGCTGTCCACTGCCGCAGAAAGAATCATGAATTTGTCCTTAGACTGTTCGCCCTGGGTGACGGGCTTGCTCTGCCTGGTGATCTGAATCTCCTTGGATTTACCCGCTTCCACTGTGGAGGCATTGGGCCGAACGCAGTAGACAGTAGGAGAAGTGGTTTTAACCTTGTAGATCAGAGGGTGGTTGGTGGTGTTGGTGAGTTTAATGGTCGTGTGGTTCACCTCCTCAAAAGGAGGGCTAAAAACGACATCTTTAGGAGAGATATCCATGTTGGGGGAGAGTTCAAAGCTTTGCAGGAATTGTCGAGTTTCAACTGTATTGGCGTCTTCTGAAATCAGCAGAGAGTATCACTTTCGATTCACGATGACGTTGAATGTACGTTTAGGCTAAACAGAGTATCCGAAATTACCAGATGGTTGCGGCTGTTCGGAGGGGTTTGTTGCTGGCCAGATAGTCGTTATATAGGGTGTGATACTCCACTTAGCCCAACTGACAGCACGAGACTCAGTTGCTATTTGCTTATAAGCCCTTGCCCAGATGCACCTGCCTCGCCAAGACGCTTTCAGTCCTGCCTCTTCCCGAGTAGAACAGCAGGTCTAAGGGTGACGATGATAAGTAGAGTTTCAGGTAGAGGGTCGCGCCCCAACCCTGAAAGCTTGATTACTTTTCGTAGGTTTAATTAAAATTGGGCGAGTGCGCGTCATCAGGCATGATCCGCAAATCAGAATGGAAACTTTTGGAAGACAGACACTAGAAAAGTCGGCTGAAAATTGAATTTCGAGTACTTGGCCCACCACCGGTATGTGACGCATTCTGCATTTCACAGCTTTCTCCATATTCCAGCTCTGCGAGCTCTGGAAAATATCATGTTGCTGCGGGGCGGAGATACCAGCAGCACCTGCAATGCTCGAGACAGTAACGTGACCCAACGGTTATCGTCGCTGCGCGTGGAGAATATGCCGCACCTCTGTAAGAGCAATAGCTGATAGCGTGATTCTGGCAGTTGCTCAACCCGACGCGAAGACGCAGTCTGCCAGTTTTCGGAGCTTGTCATCGCTCCATTGGATCGCCTCAAATTGTGAATGGCAGCAGGTCTTCTGCGAAGATAAGACTCGCTTTGCGCTAGCAAAGTTTTTTTTATCACAATAAGTCAGTAATTCGATTTTGATATAATATTTTAGTCACTTCTGCTCACTAGCATGGTCCAGTTGCTCCGTGGACCCTTTTAGACCAATTGTCCGTATGCTATTGGGTCCTGCAATTCGACTGTAGATTCGACTGTAAAATCGACAATACTCGGTGAACATGGACCGCCTGGCGGTTTTCTCCTCGATAGCTCTAAAATTATGTACGCTATAAGTCATTCTGGTCATCGGAGCCTCTGGCCATACAACAAATCAGCGAGGCTTTAAAATTCGATATTAAATCCAACTTTGGAATCGACAACAAACTCGGTTGACACGGACGGCCTGGCGGTTCTCTTCTCGATGGCTCTTGAATTATGTAGTTTATAAGTCATTCTGGTCATTGCAGCGCCTGGCCTTACAACAAATCAGCATGGCTGGCCGTGCCGCAGAAATGGGAAGTGTTGAACACCCTCGGTTTGTCAGGTAGCCGCATGTTGTTTCCAGCCATGCTGCTCACGCGCCCTCGTGACTAAGCGTGTCTAAACTTGGCAAATGTTTTCCTCCCAGAGGTTTTGAGGACCTAGCACAAACCCTCATATACGCTCGCTCGCCCCCTAGAGGAAAGCCACAACCACGTTAGACGCTCTCTACATTTGATTTCGACACATACACAGCACATTGAAAACGTTGAGCAATCAGCGCATCCGTTCCAAAATAGCATGAGTTTATCGAGGGTGTCGCTAGGGTGGGACGATACCATCAGGCCAGCACCCACAGTAGCCCTGTCCAACAATATTAACCGGCTCTCGCTTTCCCCGGAAAATAAGCGGAAAAGAAGGCTAGATGAGGGCAATCACAGCCCCCCGCATACGCCTCAAGGCGTTCAGAAACGGGCTAGAATCTCGGTCCCCAAACAACGCTCGCGACAGGACTGCTATGTAGGTATTCGCCGCCACCTGGAGGCGCTGGACAAAGAGCAGCTGATCTTGCTCGTCGAGGAGCTGGTTGAAAAGGAGCCGCATCTGTATCCTGTTGTAGAGCAGCTTGCGCCTCCTATGACGGTGCAACAGGCCCTTTCCACCCTAGTTGCGTACCGACAGGAGATCTTCAGCAAGCTCCCCTTAGGAGACAGCTCCGGGGACTATGCATTCCTGAGGGTCAAGCCCCAGTGGACTGCGTTTTTCGTCGCCCTAGCAGAGTATACTTTCGCTTTCCTGCAGAAAGACTCCTCCGAGCTCTTGACAACCCTCGAATATCTTGATGGTGCCACGAGCCTGGTCCACGAGATTCCTCCTTGGGCATCAGCGGGGAATAACCATTTACTCAGCAGAACTTATAGCGAGCTCGGCCAGGCGTGGCAGGAAACGTTGGAGCAGGCCGGTGATTCTCTACCCTTTGCGCTCATGACTGGTGCTGCGTGGGAGTCCCGATTCCAGGACCATTGCGAGCGTTCGCGAGGCAAAATGTCTGACACTCGCGCAAAAGAGCCCGCAGTTAATTTAGTTAGGCTTTGCCAAGGCGTTACGAGCTGAGCTCGGGTCAAAAATCGGCGATATTTATTTGAAATTTGCATGTAATGAACTAAAAGTACTCTTCAGCTTAATTATGGTTGCACGGTTGGAACCTCGGAAGAGTTCTGCACCAGTTCCGAATTTCTGAGCCAATTAGACGGTATTCCACTCTGAATATCACTGGCATCTCCAATCCATGGATTCACGCTACTTGCTGACCTAGCCCTTAATCTGCCGCAGCTCTTACGCGCTTTAGTTATCTCCAGACTCATTTCACCCCACACTCTGCGGGCACACCTTTGAGGAGGTCAGAATCGAGTGTCTGAGCAATGCCGCCAATGGCAGATGTGCCCCAATCGGGCCTCATCGGAAAGAAACTGCTCTATTTTGTGTCGTTGTTTGTGTCATTAGGGGTTTTTCTCTTTGGGTATGATCAGGGTGTCATGTCTGGTGTTATTACCGGCAAGCACTTCCGCACCTACTTCGATGAGCCGTCACCAGCAAGAATCGGCACGATGGTTGCCATTCTTGAGGTTGGTGCCTTCGTGTCCAGCCTTCTCGTGGGGAGGTTGGGTGACATGTGGGGCAGACGCCGCACTATTTTGTATGGCGCTATTATATTCACCATAGGAGGAGCACTCCAAACTGCGGCCTATGCCTTTTGGATCATGATTATAGGACGCATCATCTCGGGGTTTGGAGTCGGAATGCTCTCTACTATAGTTCCTGTGTATCAGTCTGAAATCAGTCCTCCCCACAACAGGGGCAAGCTCGCTTGTATTGAATTCACGGGGAACATAATTGGATACGCAGCTTCTGTCTGGGTTGATTATGGCTTTTCATTCATAGACTCGGATTTGAGCTGGCGAATGCCGCTGTTTATTCAATGCGTAATTGGTATATTCCTTGCCGTTGGCTCCAAATTCATTGTGGAGACTCCTCGCTGGCTTCTGAACAGAGACAAAGACGAAGAAGGTCTCAAAACTCTTTTGAGGCTTTACCCAAATCAGAGTCAAGCCCAGGCGCAGTACGACGAAATCAAGGAAACTGTGATGCTGCACAGAATGGAGGGCAAGCATTCCTACCTCTACATGTGGAGGCGATATAAAAAGAGAGTTTTGATCGCTATGGCGTCCCAAGCATTTGCACAATTGAATGGCATCAATGTCATTTCCTATTATGCTCCACTCGTCTTTCAGCAAGCAGGTTGGAAGGGGAGATCCGCCCTTTTGATGACTGGAATCAACGGCCTCGTCTATGTTGCATCCACCATCCCACCATGGTATCTTGTCGATAGATGGGGCCGACGCAGGATTTTGATGAGTGGCGGCCTTGTGATGGCATTCGCGCTGATCATGATCTCGTATTTCATATTCCTCCAGCTGTCTATCAGTCCTGCCTTAGTTGTAGCTTTTGTGATGATCTACAATGCGTTTTTCGGTTATTCGTGGGGGCCGATTCCGTGGTTGTACCCACCTGAGATTCTACCGCTATCTATTCGTGCTAAAGGCGCCTCGCTTTCGACAGCAGCAAACTGGGCGTTCAACTTTCTCGTTGGTGAGGTAGTTCCCATTTTGCAGCACAAAATGGGCTGGTCAATGTACTTGTTACCAGCCTTCTTTAGCATCTGTTCTGTCATCCTTGTATACTACATTTTCCCCGAGACCAAGGGAGTCACTTTGGAGGAAATGGACTCCGTTTTTGGTGATCGCACCCTTCGATCAACTGTTTCAATGATAGATAGAGAAGCCCTCTTGGATGATGCAGATTATCATCCCTCAAGGCCTTCAGCAGCCTCGGTTGCAAGGTGATCCAACGGTGTCTAACGCTTGAAAAAAGACTGTAGTGCCATTCGCATTCATAGAAGAGCAAATATCGCAGCTCATGGACATCATGATGAAGGGTTACGGCAATGCGGGGCTCATGGACTCCAGGGGCATCTGTCGAGGGATCCCAGTTCGAATTAGAATTAGAGCAAGGACTCGGATTTCGAACACCAGAGCCAGCAGACCCGGTGCGTTGGTATTATTCCGCCCACTATCGTTTGGGGCCACGAGGTACTACTGCCTGGTCCTGTTTCTGCATCATGCGCCAAACCTAGAACCATTGGTCTACTGGCATTTTGCGGCTAAACGGCACATCGAATACTTCTCCTTAAATTAAACTGTTATTATACTACATAATTTACTATGCTCCACAAAGCCGGCCCCGTTCGTATTCACCCACCCACTAACCCTTAGAATACAAGCTCGCGGCCCCCGAGCTTTTCTACACTACTGAAGAAGTCAAGTTCTGTAAGGGATCCTGGGTCCTTTTATAGTTGAGGTAGGCCGGATGGCAGCATTAGCTAGGGCAGAGACCTATCCCAATTGGGCAAGTCCTCATACTGCCTGTGCAGCCAGTTTCATGACCGTCCCAACCGCCCCTACTCAAAGAAGACATCTAAGAGCAGTCCGTACCCATTGCAAGCATGTGCTCAAGGGAGGTCTGCCCCCGGACATGAATTATTCGGCCATTAAGCTGAAGTAAAAAAGACTAAGGAAGTTGAGCGAAAGTGAGAAAAATTGCATAGCTCTCAGCTCAAAATACGTATAGGTTTAGAATATGTCGCAAACGAAACTCTTTGCTCATCAATTTTTCTGTAAAATACATAACTTACACGGAAAACGATGTAAATAATCGCTTCCAATAAATACAAATAAATTAAAAAGGCCGTTCGACCTCCCATCCTTGCCAATCGAGGATTTGTGTTGAGTCGTACTTACGACAGAATCCGATTATGGATGCTGCTAATTGGTCTGCAGGTACTTSATCGCCATCAAGGTAGGTGCTGATTGCCTCTAACAGCTGTGAACRGAACCCAGGACGGTCAATTTGTCGCGTTGCCATGTACTGGCATATTCTCAACGGGTCTATATCGAAATCTGCAAAATGAACATCATCGCAGCTTGTATCCATGCAACTGCCTTTCTTGTCACTCAGTTCAGTCGCACAAAGCGTGCGCGATGAAAGATCATCTACAAACCGGCCATTAAAAGACCTCGAGAACCAATGCGACGGGCCCACGCTAGGGCACATACGGAAGCTCGAGAAAGCGCGCAAGGGGCTATCTCGGGCTGTCAAAGCACGGAATATAAGCTCTGAATCTTTTGGTATGATCTCATCAATAGGCTGTGCGGGCAAATCAACAGGCTCCACCTGCTCTGGAGAAACTAAATTAATCTTAGGCCTGGCAAGTTCCTCACGAAGCAGAATCTCTTGCTTTTCTAGCTCTAAGGTCTCGGAATCAATACCTCTAAGCTGCTGATTGACGCTTTCAAGTTGGTCTTTGGCTTCTCTCAACCGCTTCTCGAGCCGAGCAACCCGAGAAGCTGTTTTCTGGGCATCAATGCGCTCCCGCTGTTGCGCAAGTAAAGCGCGACGGGCCGCGATGTCTCGCAACTTCATATTCTGTCTTGCAAGATTCTGCTCAAAGCTCCTTTGAGCTTCTCGCTCCAGCTTCCGCTGCTGCATTTCTGCTATCTGCGCCTTCACTTTTTCAAGCTCGTGTTGTAATGCTGATTCATTGGCATCATCAACCTCACCAGTGGTCTCCTGTACACACATCTCTTCGTCTTCATTTGAGACATCGTGAGTCGTGGATAGTGAGCGTTCAACCGGTGGCCGCTCACTCTCTGGTTCACTGACTTCTTGAATGTCGGCCATGTTTGCGTCATCTGTTCTCCTGGGAGCTGCACCTCCTGGACTCTCGAGCTCAGAAGCATTGTCTCTTTCAACTTCTTCCTCTACTTCTCCTTTCGGCTCAAAGTTGTTCCTGACTACCTCCATGAATTCTTCAGAAGCCGGATGCATGCTGTCCTCGGTCTGATTCTGAAAGTGACTCTGTGGACTTTCGTTGCATTGCGGATCTGGAAGATGCTCAGACACCACGATACTGGTTGTTGTAGTTGAGTCGAAAGCTGGATCTGATGTGTCTAATTCTGGAGACTCATTCGAAAGTATTACTGCAGCTTCTGTTGCCTCAAATCCTGCATCCGAGGCAGCTTCAGTGGCGAGATTGGTTTCATAGATGTTGTCAAGACTCTTGTTCAATTCTGCGCTTTCTTCGCCGTCCATATCTGATTCGCTGGTGCTGAAGTCTTCATCAAAATTGATAATGAACTCATCACGCTTGTCGAGCCATCGGGACGCTCCGAATGTATTATTTTTATTCTCTCTGAGGGTTTTGCGTTTTCTGTAAATTCCTATTGCTCGAAACAAGAGGTTCAAGTGCTCTTCGCCAACTCCAGAGTCTGCCATCTTCAAAATATCATCAAAATTGTATCCTAGAAAAACCAGCTGTTTTGTTGCCAGTTTGGCTTTCTCATGTATGTCTTCCTTACGCCTTGTTTCTTCATGTTGAGCTGCGCGCTTGGCTAGCAGCCTGGCTCTGATTTCAGCAGCAGAAGCCATAAATGTCGGGACGGCCTCAATCACTCAGTCTCTGTTGTTCAACGCCAGAAGCGCATACATGCATGGGCAGCGAGTCACATGCTCTGTAGCTCTCCTATGCCGACGATGATATTTCGCTAGTTGCACGAGAAAACAAACGAAAGTGGTCTAGGTAGCGCATTAATTTATAGTAGCTAGTCTAAAATTCGGAATCAGGAATACGACGGTAACATGCGACGTATTTTGATCCCTTATTTCGCTCCACTTTCTTTCCCTCCTCTGTCACAACTCTCATCTGCTTGGCGCACTCATCATTCTCCTCAAACTCGGCTGAATGCCTCTCAAACAAAGGATGGGAATCTAAATGCTTGACCATCCATTCATGAAGATCCTTGACATCAGTGATTGTATAGACAGTCCCCTCAGGTCGAATGACGTATGCGTACTCTGAAAGAAGCGTAGGGGAGATAATGCGAGCCTTGTGCTTGCGATTTTTGAAATGGGGGTCTGGGAAACAGAAGAACACCTTTTCAAGATGAGCCTTAGGAAAGAAATTAGGCAGAAATTTCATTGCGTTCGCCCTTAGGACTGCCACATTTCGATACCCAGGTCCCTTGGCCTCGTTCTTTTCTTGTGAGCGCAACGCTCTTATTCTTTCCTCAACATATTGGGTTACCTGCATGCGAATTTCCATGCCAAGACTTCTTTTATCAGGAAGGAGCGTGCTCAATGATACCAGAAGGCCACCAAATCCGCAACCAATATCAGCCACCGTTGGCGGCTCATTACTGCCGCCCTCATATAATTCTGACCAGTTCATAGATTGGGGATTGAGCGGATACTCTAGCTGATGATCACTGAATGGATTGGAATGTGCTCGTTGTCGATAGTAGCGCTTTTGAGGGAGCTTGATTTCCTCGTCGCCCTTGTCTCCGGAATCCACCTTAGATCTTTTTTGCAGCCGTTCATCTCGGTATTCCTGCTTTCTCTTCGGACCTGCAGCCATCGTCTATGTGGTAGGAATCGACATTTTCGACATTTTCGATTATTACTACTTACGGCCAAAGTTTTCACTAGGCAGAATGAGATTATGGTTCAATGTAGAAATGTTAGGCATCAAGTAGAGTAAATGAATCCAAAGTGGACTTTCAAAATATCTGATCTTCGAACTCAATTTCATCTTCCAGTTTTCTCACGTTTTCGAAATGAATCGGGCGATGCATAGGATCATAGTAAGGGATGGGTTGTCCGACTTTCAAGAATGCTCTATGCTGAGCATTCCACATAGCGCTCGAGAATGAGAAGTTCCATATCTCATTTTGTGGGACGTAGAAAAAGCCCTCGTCTCTCAATATTGCAACGTTTGCAGGTCGAGAAAAACGAGCAGCATCGTATCCGTAAGGAGTCTCAGTGAGCAGGTCTCGGTTTGAGCCACCCCAATTGAGTCCATCCTCAGTCGGCAAGAATGCCTGGACTTCTACTGACCCGGAATAATAGTTCAAAGTCAGCACGAGTAGTTCAGTTGATACCCACCCTTCATTTTGTCGCCGCGAATCGAGAAGACTCAAGTCGATGGGGGATATACCTTTGTCAGTTCGAGGCCGAGTTTGAGATCGTAAAACACCTAGAAATTGCAGATCACCACCTTCAGGTAGGTCCTCGAATGGATCGGGGGTGGGTGAGAAGGATACATTGGTGCTGCTTCCGAGTTGAGGAGGTACTACCAAACTTATGATGTCAAATGACTTCGACGTATGCGAACGAAGTCCATAGACAAGAGCAATGGTCAGGTTTCTTACGTCGCTTGAAGCCACAAAGTCCTGAATGAGATTAGAAGGGATGCTGACATGCGGGGTGTCAGTTGACGCGGGCACAGGATAAATCTCGATATTGAGAGAGGCATAGTGCAGCAAAGAGGCGGCATCAAGCGCTCTACTTCGCCAAGTTGCACGAGATTCGAAGGATTGCTGCTCGTATTTGGAAGTAGTGACAACAGTAATCTCATCGCCATGCACATTGTGAGATTTGGTCGTTAAAGCTACCGTTGCTGGGTCAGCCCCTGCCTCAGAAGTCGAGCTAGTCAATGCTCTCTGCTTCTCCTCTTCAGCAGGTGTCGCTATCGCCTGGCCCAAGATGATGTCACGTATCTCGCTCTGTGTCAGCGATTGTCGATTGACTCCATTCGCTCTACTATATTCCTCAATGATAATGTCGCTTACTGCATTTTCCACCTCTATCCAGTCACCCGGGTCCAGCTTAGGCCATATGAATCCCTCACCATGCTCAGAAACTGCCGCCTTTTGCCTCAGTAATCTCTTGACCGGCTCAGGATCTACATAAAGCCCTCGGAGTAGGAGCATCATCCTGCTGAATGCAGTGTTAGGCTGGGACAACTTGAGCCAATCGTCATAAAGATTGAATGTGTGCCTATCCTGGATACCAGGCAGAGGTGGACCAGCCTGATCTATCAAATCCCTGAAAGAGGGCAGCTGTATCAAGGCACTGAAAGCCAAAGAAAATTCAGTACTCCTTACTGTCACTCCAGGAAACTCTAGCATATTGACTTCCATAGGATCCTTCAGCCCCCTCGAGTTTATGATGACCTGTTGGGGAAGCTGCTCTGGCTCATATGATCTCAATAATATCGCTGATGCTTCTGCGGCTTTCCATTTGCTCAGAGCGCTTCGCTTTTTTTGGCCAGCCCACATTGATTCATGAATAATGCACACGTCGAGCTTTCCAGAAAGTGGGTCAAAAGCAAAAAGAGCACCACTGATAGGCTTCGAAGTCATGTTTCCGTTTGTTGTTTTGTGCATGGTTACTCTGTAAACTGAGGTATCATCTATGATTACCGTCTTCCGATCTAACAGTTCCCCATAGTTTTCAGCATTCAGAATCGTTTGACGGGAGTCAGACTGATAGAGTTGTAAAGCTTTCCGGATTCGCTCTCTGAATATATAAAGGGCTGGGTTTGACTGCATAAGTTTCACCATGGCTGGCTTGATGAGCTGCTTCAATCCAGGGAACCAGCATCCATAAGCCTCGCAGCTGTTATACGCCAGATCAATACAAATCATGAGCCCTGTCTGAGATGGGTAAAGACTTACTCCATCAGAGGTATAGTCCAGAAATTTGGCACGCGTGTATTTGCTGATGTTGTGAGAATCATAGTCTCCATACCTCAGTTGAATGTCGATCCAGAACTTGTCACTAGAGGTAGATCCAAATTCATCACTCTCATCGGAGAGTAATGAGGGCTTAGAGATTGGCCAGCCAGTCCCGCCCCCTAAGGAAGAGGTCAGCAGAATGTCTGCAGCAGATGCGTTCATCCGATATGATTTCCGCGGATGAAGTGGCAACTTTTCGATACCATCGAGCGCGAGGACAGATTGTTCTCGATCCAGAACTTGACAAATATCAACCACTAGACTTTCATGAATCTTTTGCCAGAGATGAGCTCTGAAGATTTGGATATAAGAGATCTTCAAGGTAGGTATTTTTCCATGTAGGAATATACCAGTTAAATCTAACTGGACAAGAAAACCCACGTAAACATTAGCTCGGTTTATCGTTGGTGACCACCAAAGAGTGAAACGTCTGTTGGGGATCTGGCTTAATCCTGATCGTTGAGCATTGGTAAGCTTTTGCAGTTGCATTTGCTGTTCGAAGCCGCTTTGCTTCTGCCAAAATAAACCTTCCCAATCCTCGAAGCCTGTCGCTTTGAATAGGGAATGCTCTAGAATGGTACTTATTCCTCCCAGAGCCTCCACTACATCGCTGCGATAAGACGTGAAATTCCACAGGCGCCCATCATGACGAGTATTTACCCACCAGAAAGGGTCAAACCTATCGTTTGAAAAGTTTTTGAAGAATTGTCGCGCTCTGAAGCCTTTGTCAAAGGCGAGAACAGTCTTGTCTCGCTGGAAGATAGTACTTATTCTTGGTAGCCCCCTATCCAAGATTTCTTCGAGATCTTCAAAAGAGACCCGTGAGTCCGTGGCAAGCGCATCAGCCCGCTTTTGTGCATATTCGGTCCATACCCTGCGAGAATCTGCAATTTCAGCATCCCATGAATTGATATACCTAAAGATATTAGGAACCATCACCTCCTCACCGGATCCGCTGCCATCCATGCCGTGTTTGAATGCGGTAGTTCTTCCGTGCAGATCCGAGTAAGGAATGAGGATGTGTGATGCTGATATCATACCAAGTCCCCCCAATTCCTCAGGGCTATAGAATACGCATGGAGGGAATCTGGCCGGCATTTTCGAGTTCAAGCCCATTTTGATTTTGTTTTGAACCCTCATCTCATTCTTCACGATTGCTTCAAGCAACGCTGGGGTGGCAGCCGCAGCTTCTCTGAAATAAGTTGCTAGTGCTGTGAGAGCAGTATTCCAGCGCTTGACTATTTTCGCAAAAGTAGTGCTCCCACTGGACATGAGAATCTGCCTGACTCTATTATTGAATCTGTTGACCGACTCCTCGCTAACCCTCAAAGATACAGATCCTGTCCTTTCGCCGGTGGCACGGTCGCTCAAGAGCCACATCGCATCCTCGTCGTTGTCGCTCAATCGACTGCCTATTTCCTGACCGTTTTCAGCTGAGATGTCTCTGGGAGCGAGCATAACTTCGAAACCTGCTATCTCAAAATGAAGGGCTTGATTATCTGTACTGAACACCGATGCATCCTCGCAAAGAATCTTGCCGAGAGCACCTGGCACTCTTGTTCGGTATTCCTCATATAAAGCACGTCCCAAATAAACATCACTTTTGATTAATCGCATAGTCCTGTCTTTGGGCCAGCATTTTTTAAATGGATATTCGGGAAGTATAGTATCGCTCTGGAGTTGCAAGGCATACTCATCTAAAAGATCATCAATTTCAGTTTTTCTTAATCGTGCCACGAGGTAAACATCATCAACGTTCCGCAAATAGGCCTTAAGTGGGTGATTGGAGGCCATTGACTTCGTACCAACAGGTTCCTTCGAGAATTCTATGGCTCGTGGCAATCCAATCAGCAACAGATCCACCATGAGCAGATAATATTGTACCACAAACGAGGAAAACTGAAAGCCGCGAATGATTCCAACTTGCTGAATGTGAGACATGTCTTTGTAGCTAAGGGAGGCGTTCATTTTTGCTGTGATATAGTCGGCAATGGTGCCATCTAGCACAAGCCTCAGCAATTGATTTAACAACGTGAAATCGGCATTTTCGACAAAACGATACATTTTCAGGTGCAGAATGGCAGATTTTTCTCCATTCTCTATCTTCCAAAAGTCTTCAATATCATTGATTTGCCCACAGAATTTGTGGATCATAACGGGCGCAACTTCATCGTCACTTGGCTTGACCCACGATGGAAAAAGCTTCCGCTGCTCGGCTTCATGCCACAAAAACTGATCAAGATAAGCGTCCACAATCTTTTCAAATGGGTCAACATGATAGACAGGACATAAATGACTATGAAAGTCTAACAAGGAAACCTCAACGTTTTTAAAGACTCTTTGAGACGTGATTGAACTTTTGATCTGGCCGATAATCTCGAAAGGGTTGTCATAGGCTTTCTCAATTAGAGCGAGCTCCTCTCGCTGTGTATTGGTGAGTCTTGCAGTCAGATTGTACTCGGCTCGTATGTTCTCGAGCGCTAAAGTAAGAAATTTTGTGTCTCTTGAATAACCAGATGCATCGGGGATTTTAACAGGCTCCCCAAACTGGATTGCATTGATGTACGAAGCCATGGTCTTGTACATAACGACTGCATGGGAAGGGAGAATAAAAGGACCCTTCTCTGCGAAGTCACTCTGCCTTTGCTGTTCATGACGTAGCCACAGTCTTGTGAGTCGACCTAGATTTTTCCTGGCAACAGCTTTGTCAACAGTCCCTCCAGCTCTGATTCTCTCTCTATTGAAGTGGGTGACACTAGTCCAATGCTCAGCTTTTGAGTTGATGTAACGGTTTATGACATCTTTGATCGGTTGAGGCATTCCCGGAACTTCCCAAGGAATATTGGCCTTCCAGCAACGCCAAGCCTCACTCAGATGCTGCATCACAACCTTCGTTTTCGATCTTCTTAGCTGCTCGGGCATGACATCCAAAATATCTTGAAGCACGGCGGCCCTGAGTTCGAGATCGTAATGACTATCGATTCGTTGCTTGGTAACAGTTTTCGCGATACCTTTGGATACTCGTCCAAAGAACTGGCGATTGATCAAATTCCCAAGCCATCTCTCGAGCATCGAGATATTGCCTCTCAGGAAGGCTAGCCAAATTCTCCAGGTTGGCTGCCAGACGCCACAACCAGGGCCTTTACCGACACCACCACGATTGAAGCGATCATAAAGCGTATGCTTTACATCGCTGCAAGCCGTAATCTGGTGCATGACGCGATACTTGTATCTGTATATTCCTGTCAATTGGCCTAAATGGGTGAAGATATACTGCAAACCGTCAGCAAGCTCGAAGGCGTCAATATTTCCCATTCTAAACTGCACATGTGAGTCTACGACTAGCTTCATCATTTTGAGGAGCTCTCGAGTAAGGTGAAATGAGTGACCAAATCGTGAGCGCTTGCGCTCCTTTGTGGTCAACGTTTTAGTGGGCTTCAAATTGAAATTGTAATCTAGATGCATGAAATGGAGTCCGCGTTTGTGTATCAGCAGCTGAAGAATTTGATAGCCCTGCTGGCATAATTGCAAAGCGGCTTCTAGCCAGTCTATGCTGGTACGCTCGAAGTACTTGGTGTTGGCCAAAAGCTTTATTACACTCATTGCAGTTTTACCGTCACTGTGTCGTGACTTGCTCTTTTTGATTCGCATTTTCGTAGTAACTTTCAGAAGTCGCTGATAACTTCGGCGCGTTTTTACAGGCATCACTCGCGGTGGTCGCCGCTTAGTGTATAACGGTTTTAGGAGTGCAATGTCCTGGGCTCTGGTTGGCTTCCTACGATCTCCATTGAAAGGATAAGTACTTCTATAGCATGCGAGACTCTGGGCCAACTTTGCCTCGTCTATGGTGGCATTCGACAAAAAGGGGGTCATGCGACCGATGCATTTCGATCTTTCAGTAGACGTGTGCGAGGGAGGAACTGAATTGATGGATGAATCCTTGAAGAATGCTTTTTCGTTATCGTGGCGCTCAATCTCAGCATTTACAAGACCAGAACATGGCGGCACGGGCATGTCAGAGAGAGAAGCTCCATATAGATGGGGAAAGGCAACTTGCGCTTCGACGCGAACCGGAAACTGTCGAGGGCGAACAATGATTCTCTGAGGATCACTAGCGCAACCCGGCTCGGGGATCAAGTCGTCATCTTGATACTCAAAACGAGGTCCATTTGGCACCTGGATATGTAGGCTTTTCGCAGTACGAAAACTGGGGAAATCGAATCCGGTTGGAGGATTAGCGGACATCAAAAAGGGTTTTGCCTGCTCCCTGAGCTCGAAAATAGACTGCGTGGGTGAATCTTCGAGAGGTATTGGGTCCGCGTTGTGTGAACCTAAGGATGTGATTTCCTTCCAGGTTACAATGGGTTCTTCGTCATCAAAAGTAGGCTGTTTCATTCTTCTGAATACAGCTCGGTCACTCTTTTCGGCACGCATTTGGTCCCACATCTGACCCCACTTGGCCATGAACTCTGCGGGATCGACCTTTGGTACCTCATCTACAAAGGTGATAGCTCCGGTTGTATGATACAGGACTTCCACGGGCTTCTCAGATTCCCATGGATGTGGTATATTCTCCAGGAGTTTGTATATTGCATGAGGAAGGTACTTCAGTGCCCCTAGATATGCTCTCTTGTCCGCATTGGCATCTGACGAGCCCATGTTGCGATGTTTCTCAATGAGATTTCGTAGCTTCGTGGGATCTTGTAACCGGCGCTGCGGCGTCTTGCGTCGTTTACGCTTGCCGTGTCCTTCGTTGGCTGGAATTGAGGTTTTAGCCCTGTGAGGAGCCCCATCCTCGTCTTGTTTCTGGATTTTGAAGGCAGGAGGTGGAGGCAATGGAGCATTCGAATCTGGTGCTGGGGGATTCCATCCTGGAGGAGGCCCGAGGCCAGACATGTCCAGATTCTACTCAAAAATCCGTTGTGAAATTCCAACTGTCTTCCTGAGAGTGGTTAGGGCGGTTCACCTGCGAAGTTTAGATGATGCAGAGAGAATAGTGCGATTAATGATATTGGATAACTAAAAAAAAAGAGCAACTAATAAATAAATCAAAGGAGGCCGGCCTGCAGCTCCTCGATCCCTTTGTCAACTTCATTGGCTAGAAGGCGAATCTCAGGGGCTGTCCCTTCTATGCCAGAAGTGAGCGCTGTGTCAAGCCACGAGAGCAGCTCGTCGATTCTTGGCAAGACTTGCTCGATGTCGGCAATTTCCTGTCTTGTCTGTTGAAGCTCTCTCAGCTTGTTTTCTACGTCGAGTTCCGAGGCATTCACCTTCTCTCCCAGTGCGGCCGCTTCGTCAAGATGCGTGTAGTCCAGATTCTCCTGGTGAGCGAACCGCACAAACCCAGCGGCGAATAATTCTGGGTCTACAATGAAAGTTTTGCTGAATATAAAATGCTCTACGGCAACAAATTCTTTGATGATCTCCGTTTTTAGCTCGCTGAGGAATTCACCGAAAAGCTCCGTAGTTTCTTGGTCCACCGCTGCACGGTCTGCCGCGGACAAGCCCGAATGTGTCTCAATTCGACGCAAAACATATTCTGCTGACCTGTAGCACAGTTCTGTAGCGGTTTTGAGCGCGACGGCGCTCATTGAGTTGGCGAGCTTCAGGGGTGACACACGGGTGACCTCAGTAACCATGGCGCGTATTCGAGTATACACTCCTGCGGATTGCGAATCTGCTTTTCCTGCATCTAGCATATCCCTCAGAATTTCAGATTTGGCCCGTTTGGGCACCACGTCCTGCATCGTCCATAAACGCGTTGACGAGAGTCAAGGTTAGGTCCCGAACCAAGTCGCCAGACGAGGTCAGGAAGAGACGGTGTCGTTCTGGGCTGGGGCTAACAAAGAAAAGAGAGGTCGAGCCTTTATGTATTCCAGCTTTTCTTGAGCGGATTCGATGGAAGCAACCATTTTATATTCTTGAAACAATGCCTCTTTCTCAATTGGAGAAATGCGGCTTGCGGCAAAGCCGGGGTCATTGCGAAACTTCCGCTTGAACATGCCATAGAGCATTCCAGGCGTGTATTTGGAGTTGATAAAGCCAACATATTTTTCAGCGTTGCTTTTTTGGTCGCCATTGCTCAATTCAGCGGTCTGGCTCTGCGTCCACTCGCTGAAGGCCTCCTTTCTATCGGCATTACAGCTCAATGCCAAATATCGAGGATCCAGGGCCAGTGAATCTCGCTGCGCCTCCCATGACAGATGGGGATTGACATTGGCCGACTCAAGCAGCTCCATAAATTCGCCTTTGCTGTCTTTGTCCTCTTTTACAATGTCACTCAGAGGCCTGCCTATCTCTTTGTCCATTTTTCAGCCATGTCTCCGCCTTACCAGGCCTGTTCGTTTGGCAAGCCCCAGCGCTGCCTATTCTTATAGCTTAGTAATCACTATTCTAAGCTGACGCGTCGCGAACAATGAATAAATTGAAAAGCGGCCTACCCTGGTGCCCTTGTAAATTACCTGTCCACCTAGCACGTTCAAGTGCTTCCTACTATTCTGACTTCTGCCAGCAGCTCGACGCGTTCTTTCCTTCAGAAATGGCGAATTTGAAGAAATTGGCTGAATTGCGTAGGCTCCGGTCTGAAGGAAAGACTCAGCGGTCTCTAAAATTCGACGAGGAGGATGGGAAAATCTATGACGAGTATGAACAGAAGGAGTATGAGGCTCTACAGCGACAGCGTCTTCGCGAGGACAACTTCGTGGTTGATGATGATGGAAAGGGATACATAGACAATGGAGAGTATGAGTGGGATCAATCTAATCCTTATGGGCTGTCAGAGTCTGAGGGGGAAGAACTGGATGAGCGTCCTATCAAAGAGGAGACAGGCATCAGACGCGACGGAGATATCGCTTCGATGCTGAGAGCGCCAAAAAGGCCCAAACTGGCTATCTCTTCGACTCAAAGTCTTAAGCCAGTAGGCGGCGTTGACTTGGAGTCACTTGTAAACGAATTGGGTTCTAAGAATCCTGAGAAGAGTTTTGACACACCCGCTCGAACGAGCCTTCCACGCAACCTAGAGCAGAGCTCTAATTTGAGAGCAGGTCTCAGTTCTAACTTTGGTTCTGGCATCGGGTCCGGTTTGGGCTCGCGCTTCATGCGTTCTTCCTCCTCTGGCACATCCGACACTCCGACTCGCGTTCCAACTTCACGAACTAGAGGATTACATGACCCAGAGGAGTCTGACGCTGGTGACTGCTCGATGCTAGGTAGCAATATCATCGACCCCAATCAGGATTTCAACCTCGCTCCTGTCTCTTTGGAGTCTGCGTCGTCTCCTTCCCGTGAACCACTAAGCGAACCGCCATCTGGTGGGGCAATAGATAGCTCGCAAAGTAACTTGCTTGCTCAAGTTCTAGACTCTGACTCAGACAGTGAAGAGTTTGTGCAGCAGAATGCATCCTCCGGAGGCCTCCCTACTCCAGGGCCATCAAGTGAAGACAACGAGTTCGCATCTGGTGCATATGCAAGCCTGGAGTGGAATTTGGTACCAGAAGGTGACTTTTCAAGCCATAGCTCGACCACAACTGTGAGAGAAGGGTCTATCTTAAGGCTCTTCTGGACCGACTACATCGAGCAGGGCGGTGGATTGGTACTCTTCGGGAAGACTGTGAAGGGAGACGGTGCTGCTGTTGTGCTCCGAGGTATCGACCGCGATATTTATTTGCTACCTCGACCCGGTAAAACCTTGGAAGATGTTGCAGAAGAGATGAGTGCCTTTTTTTCTCGAAATGGAGTCACCTCACTCCGTACCATGCCCTCAAAATTGAAGGATTGTTTCGCTAAGGACAAGAGCGAGCAGACATATCTTCGAGTGAGGGCGCCCTACATCAGAGAACCGGTGCCTTCTGAGGGATCAACTTACTCAAAATGCAGTGGTGCCAATGTTACCCCCCTCGAGACGTTCGTAATCAGCAAGAAAATAATGGGTCCATGCTGGCTAGACGTGAAAGTCCAGGCAACAGCAAATACTGTTTCCTGGACTGGCACAAGCGTAGAGTGCTCATCGCCGAACAACGTTACCGTAGTCCCCGAGGCTGAGAGCAGCCAACTTGGTATACCCAAATTCACAATGATGAGTCTCGCTATTACCACTATACCGAATTCGCACCAAAACCATGAGGTTGTTTCTATTTCGGTTCGTTTATTCCGCAACGCTGATGATTCGTCCCATAATGCCACAGAACTCCCTTCGTCATTGATCACCGGAATACGGCCCCCTGAGTCCGGCGGGTTCCCAATTGGATTCAAGAGAGCTGTCGCAGAACACAACCTTGCGCGGTCGAAGTCTCAACAGAGCCAGAGTCAGGTTTTGGTCACACACACAAGCGAGAAGGCGCTTCTCGGCTGGTTCTTTTCCATGCTCTTGCGCGTTGATCCAGACATTCTCATTGGTCACTCGTTGACGAATGTCCATCTTGCAACGCTCTTGTCTCGGGCTTTGGCCACAAATGAGACGGGATGGTCAAAGCTGGGGAGGTTCCGACAGCACTCGTATATCAAGAAGGCAACTATGCAGGAAGTTCAGCGCGTCTGTTCTGGCAGACTCTTAGTAGATCTGAAAAATACTTTTGGTATGGAAATTGCGAGCCGAAAATGCCGTGACTTTACTTTAGAGGAAATGTGCCGCGAGTTTTTAGGGCAGCACCGACCAGCTTTCGATACCAACCTTCGAAGTGGTGGTTGGCTTGCAAAGGGATGTGAGGGTCTGATAGAAGTCGTTCGCCGCAGCGAATATGACACTCTTTACGTTGCTTCCATTGCTTTGAAAAATCAAATGTTGCCCCTTTCTCGGCAACTCACCCAGCTCGCTGGAAACACCTGGCGTGCGACACTCTTTGGAACGCGAAGCGGTCGCAACGACTTCCTACTGATGCATGAGTTCTCCAAATGTGGCTATCTTATTCCAGATAAGCCTGTCAACTCGGTGTTCAATTCAGGGAAGCATGAGAACCAGTTCGCTGGTGGTCAAGTATTTGAGCCTGTCACTGGGCTTCACCAATCCTGTGTGCTAGTGATGGACTTCAACAGTCTATACCCGTCCATCATACAAGAGTACAATATTTGTTTCACCACAGTGGACTACGAGGCCGACCAAACTACTGAGCCCGAGGTGCCGGATAGTAGTGTGCCTTTAGGATTGCTTCCTAAGCTCTTGCAGAATCTTGTTCAAAGGCGCCAAGAAGTGAAAAAGCTCATGAAGTCGCCAAACGCTACGGCGACGCAGTTAGCAGAGTGGGATATCCGGCAAATGGCGCTAAAGCTGACAGCTAACTCGATGTATGGCTGTTTGGGTTTGGCAGAATCAAGATTCGGTGCTCGTCCCTTAGCTCAATTGGTCACTATGAAGGGAAGGCAGACTTTGGTAAGAACTAAGGAGCTCGCCGAGAGCAATGGAATGAGAGTGCTATACGGTGACACTGATTCCGTCATGATTCATACTAGCGCATCCAAGTATTCTGATGCATACGCCATTGGCCTCGAGTTTAAAAAACTTGTCAATGAGCAGTACAAAATGATGGAAATTGACATAGACCACGTCTTCCGCCGTCTTCTGCTTTACATGAAGAAGAAGTATGCTGCAGTAATTTTACAGCCTGACGGAAAGCTCACTCTGGAGTACAAGGGTTTAGACCTTCGTCGTCGCGAGTTCAGCGATGTGTGTAAGATCAGTTCGAAACAGGTCCTCAACCTCTTATTCGGTTTGAGTGGAAATGGTGACTACAACATAGCAGACAGCAAAGAAGACTTCAACCCAGACCAAGATGAGGATACTGAAGACACCCTGGATGCCTTCGAGCACGTCTACGAATATTTGGCTAAATTCGCCAGCGATGTGCGAAATGGTAAGCTGTTCCCTAAAATGTTTGTGATCCGCAACCAGCTTTCTCGGGACCTAGACAAGTATGGCAAGCTCGACAAGCCGCAATTACTGGTTGCTCAGGCCCGAATGAAGGCTGGCTTCACGGTGAAATCCAAAGATGTTATCAGTTATATCATCGCCAAAAGCAATGTTGATGGAGTAGTATCGAAGTCTGTTGCTGAGCGCGCAGTCTCGTTTGAAGACCTGAAGAGCTACCAACTGGTTCCAGATTATGAGTGGTACCTGCATCATCAGGTCTACACGCCTATTAGTCGGTTTTGTGATAAGATAGACGGTTTTGATGCTGAGCGTCTTGCTGATGTGATGGGGCTCCCAATTCACGAATCCGTATTACGAGGCACAACTCTGGCAAGAGTTGGTGAAGGGTCGTTGTATCGCGACTTCAAAGGTGCCAGCCTGACCTTTCAAGGTCCCGATGCTGAACAATTTGCATCATGTGAGCGACTACGGCTCAAGTGTGGCGAGCAAGAGTTTGAATTCAAAGGGCTGTCGGCTCTCACGCCGCAGGGAATCACCGTTCCCGATTCGGAGCTGAGACTATCATACGAGAGCGTGGCCTTGCAATTAGACCGTGCTATTCGAAAATTCATCGCGCACTACTACAACGGCTGGATGGAGTGTGATGAGTGCAAGTGTCTGTCGCCCTCGGTGAGTACACTGGCTGCAAAGCGGTGTCCCCAGAATATGTGCAACGGAACGCTGGTAGCTGTCTACAATAGCAAGGACCTTTACGCACAGATGTGTTACTTCCGTTCTCTGTTCGACACCTCCAATCTGTCGACGACCTCGGACCTAGTCGCTACAGCACTGAGCTCTCCTGACAATGCCGCTGGGATCAACATGATATTCGATCTCGCAACAGAGTACATTGAGAGGTCTGGATTTAGCCATGTAATGCTCGGGCAGTTTTACGTGTTCAGCCAATGATGTGTGTAGCGTAGCGTCGTGTATTATAGCATAGTGTATTATTTATATCTGTATATTCTGAGGCCATTAATTGTTCTAAATGGGCCCGTATATGCAAACTGTGCGGAGCTCACCACTCTTCGTATCTCTCTTCCCATGCAGAAGCATTCACCGCCTGCGGTGGGGATACGTCTTGAGCGTGGAAGAGCGGACTCATGTATGGTGATTTTGCGAACAATCGCGGGTCTAAGTTTTTTCTCAGCTTGCGCAGATACGTATCAGGATCATCAAGATCTTTGGAGAATCTGTACCTTCTCTTGGGCTCCTCGGCTACTTCGGGGGGCTGTTCACGCTCGCCTGTAGTTGAAGCATGCCTCTGCGGTGGCCAATCCTGCGTTGAGCTGAGATCCTCAAATTGATACGGCTGGTTCAGCGTATCAGGGTCCATGGCTGCGTTTGTCGTAGTATCAACAAACTCTTGGGCATCTATCTTGATTTCATTGCTTTGAAGCTTTCCCATCAAAGTCATGAATTTTGAGCCCTTGACTTTATTTGCTAGCTCCGGGTCGGCTCGTTCATTCACTTTCTTGATAATGTTACTGGCGATAGCACTGGCGTCCTCTCCGCGGTTTTGAGCCGGTGGATTGAGCTGTTCCTTCTCCAGCTCATCTCTTTGCTGCAGCTTCTGCAAATTCTGTTCAGCCTCCTTGAATGCAGCATCCAGCGCGCTGTCCACTGCACTTCCTTGGCTGGCTCCTTCCAGTGGAAAAACGCCCTGTGTAGAGATGAACTGAGGTCCAAAATTACCGAACTGTCCTAGGCGGCCCACACTCCCCAGTTGTCCAAATTGCCCGAGTGGATTTAATTGAGACTGCTGGGTGAACTGGTCATGCTGGCCGAATTGGAGGCCCTGGTAATGTTGCTGCTCGACACTTGCCTTCTCACGAAGAGACAGGTTCTGAAACTCGGCAGTCCAATCCGCAGCTGCTGCAGGTGCCGGTCTGTGCACTGAATGGGTAAGGGCTGGTTTTGAGGCGTATGCCATGTACCCCACATCCGCTGGAGGTGGCACGCGAGGAAAGGCCTGAGGTGTAGAGACATCAGGCATGAGTTCATTGTGGAAGTCTAAGCGACTCCTCGCAGTATTGAAGGCCTCGAATTGCGATGCCGAGGTGTCGCGACTGGTGGTTCTGAAGCCCGCCTGTCTCGGGCCAGCCGAGGTGACTGTCTCTCGCTGCAGCGAGGCATCCCTCTGGACATAGTCCTTCATGCTCTGGAACGCAGTGGTTGGTCCACAGGCTGCCATTCAGAAAATCTCACTTGATTTGCTTGCCAATTGCTTGTTATGGTGTGCTAATTACTTGCAAGAGCCTAGCGTATGAGAGGTGATATCAACAGAAATAGTCAAAAAGATATTTGCCGAGGTTCGGGTTGAGTCACGTGGTCCTCGTACTGAGCGTCGAGCCACTGCTCACAGGAGCTTTTGAGATTGAAAAAGCCGCGAAGATTATTAGGAAACGGCGCTTCGTAAACGCGGGTTTCAATAGAGGGGAAAGGCTGGAAAGTATATAGCGATGAAGTAAAGCTCGTGTGTTCACGCACGGAGGTCTATAAGTACCAACTGGCCCGTTTAAAATAGGACTACTTGGGCACTTTTTGAGAGCGATGGTTGCATCTCACGAAATTAGGTTGGTTTGAGGTATAAAATAATAGTGTTGTTATCGCACATTAAGCACGTATATTACAACCAGCAATTTTCTGTCATTTTCCGTTGCGAGTTGGTTGAGTATGGTGAGCTCTTCGTTGCCCAAAAACGATAAGTCAAGATCTGTTGACCAAGGCAAGAGAAAGGCGTCTTTTACGTCTACTCCTGAGGTCGTAATGGACCCAAAGCGCTGCAGGTTTTTTATGTAGTCGAAGAGAGAACTCTCCGCATGTGGCTCGAGTATTGCCACAGATCCCAGACGATGGTGCTTGGTGTCTGCTGCGGAAGCGCGAAGATACTCTATCGTTCGCTCTAACTGAACCAGCCCCTGAACTTTGAGCTGGTCCCTAAGATACTGAGTGTGGTTCTCTCCAGTAACCTGGATTCCTGATGTAGTGAATTCGATGGAGTTGTTGGCCAGGAGCACCTTACCAGACCAAACTGGGCTCTCTGCCGGTTTTCTGTCGGCCTCATCTTCGTTACGTGGTAAACCTGCCGGCTCCGTCATAGTCTCAGCTACCTTTTCTTCGTTGCGGCGTTCCTCATTCTCAAGCACAGCCTCAGAGGGCTCTGCATTGAGCTCGCCGGTGCTTGTTGAAATACGCTCCTTAGGTGGTTCAGCTTCAGGAATCACGGCCTCTCGGATACTCTCTTTATGGATAACATCTGCCATTTGCTGCAACTCTGGATTGCGTAGCTGCTCGGAGGTCATGGTCACGAATTTCGATGCTGGCATTGCTCCAGAGAGCACGCTCTGCTGCAATTTTAGGTTTTTGCTGTCCTTCAGATTGAAGGACAACGTACGGAATTGCTCTCGATAAGCTTGGCTAACTGGCTCGGTACCTCCATATGCCTTGAACAGCTCTGCCTCTATCTCGATAGCCCTGGCGGTGAGGTCAACATCTGACTGAGCAAACTTAGAAAGAATGTGCAACCAAACCTGCACCACGCTGCGGCGCACTTTGTCCTTTAGATCGTCAATTGACGAAGGAGAGCCATTGGTTTGGGCTTCTTCCACCTTCAACTGGGCATCCGCAAGCGGAGAATCTGGTTCGCGGCACTCAGAACATTTGTACGGCTCCGGGAGCGCAGACTCATCATCTACACCGACCTCACAAACAATGTGCTGCCATGTCTTGCAACCCTCGCATTCTGCCATGGTGTGTTCATCAGATACGCTGCCATTGCATCGACAGCGCGTATCACCCTCGATTGGCGGCGAAGGAGGAGGAGCGGCTTTTCTGCGTTTGGGCTTAGGCTTGACGACTTCCTCAACAAGCCACCTCGCATTTGGGTTTTTGCCCCGGTTCGGGCGGAGATGCCGGGTTCGTTCCATCTTTGGTGCGCACAGGCGGGGGAACTCTTTGTGGGGGGAAGTTTGTGGCAGAGCCCAGTTTGTGGCAGAGCCCGATTTGTGGCAGGTACATTTTGTGGCTGCGTTTTGTGGCAGGGCAAGGCCAGAGCCACATCCTCTACACCTACCATAATGGAAGTAATTGCGGCGCTGGAGAAACTGCGAGAGGGCGTAGACGAGGATCTCGTGCCGCAGTTTTTTCTTCTCGAGAGCCAGTGGGAGCGCAAGCTGTGGCACCAGCTGACCGAGACTCTGCTGGAGCTGTATCGTGATCCGCGAACGGCAGGATTGCGAATCAGTCTTTTTAAGGATATCGTGACGCGAGTGCACCCACACATCAGCGTGCTGGCATTTGTGACGTTTGCGATCGCTGCTAGCGAGCAGTATGAAACGCCAGCAGCAAGCCTCGACTTCATGACGAGCGTAACCGCCACCGTCGAGGAGAACGCTTCGACGGAGGAGTACGTGTTTGCACAGCTTCGGGAGGCGAGTCTCTACAACCAGCTGGGTCAAGTTGTTCAAACTAAGCGAATATTAGACGATGCCGGAAAGCAGGTCGACGATATGGAAATCACTCAGAAAGTCGTTCTTGCGCAGTACTACGGTGTTTCCTGCGAGTATTACAAGGGCCTAGCCGACTACACGCAGTACTACCGCAGCGCATTGCTGTATCTTGCGTGTATCGACTCGGCTGCATTACCAAGGGAACAGCAGCAGCAGCGTGCTCACGACCTCTGCATGGCTGCCCTGCTTGCCACACGGATCTACAACTTTGGCGAACTTGTGCAGCACCCAATTCTCAAGTCGCTCTCTGGTTCCGAGTGGTCGTGGCTAGAGGAGCTTGTGCTCACGGTCAACGACGGTGATGTGCCTCGCTTCAATCAGCTGCGACCCACCTTTGCTGAGAAGAGCCCGCTACTCAAAAACGCACTGCCTTTCCTCGAACAAAAGATATGCCTCATGGCCCTCTGTGAGAGTGTATTCAAGCGGCATACCAGTGAGCGCACGCTACCCTTTGCAACAATTGCTCGCGAGACGCACCTGCAGGCCGGGGCGAAGGTCGAGGTGTTGGTCATGAAGGCATTCAGTTTGGGTCTCATGCGTGGAACAATCGACGAGATCGCGCATACAGTCAACTTCACTTGGCTACAGCCACGCGCCCTTTCGCTGGAACACATGAAAACGATGAGAGCCCGGCTCGAACAATGGGACGCGGACGTTCAACGTTTAGGCAGTTTCATTCAGAAGCAGGGTGAGGAGGTTTGGCAAGCTGCTTGACTCGACTGTCTTTCATTTGTGAAAGTCTTGTGAAAGCTGGACAATCAACAGTTAGATGCGAGCTGTCCCCCCGTTATATCGGTGACGCAGCAAATAAAAAGAATGATTTGGAACAGTGCAACCTAGTAGTTCCTGATAAATCCTCGGTCTGAGAAAGCCAAGGATTATTAGCGTTTGTCTTATCATGCCTATCAAACACATGCGACTGTAAGAGTATAAGCCTAGATATCCTATATGACCTAACTATTATACTAAGACGCCCTGACGGATAGAAGAGGACAGTTGCTCGAATAAGTGATTTAAAAAGAGGAGTCTCAAGTAATTGGGATAGAATACTCGAACTCTATTCCCAATTGATTGGATACAATCTACTTAAACATTGTAAGCTCCAATCGCTACTCGCTGATACTCATCCTCAAGCTCAGATGAGGATATCTTTGATGAGAAACAACAGCAAGTTCTCGATGTTGGTAGATGTTGTTGATAAGAGATGACCAGGAGCCAGTAGAGAGGAAATATTCAGGTTGGTGGCCAGAAAGCTAAGCTTGACCATGGAACTTACAGGCTCTGATTATGATCTCTCCACTTAACCCAGTGCTGGTGTCATTTAGATGCGAGTGAATCGTCTACATTTTTGAACAATACATTTGTCATATTAAATAGAGATGTGTCACCGGTGAGTTACTCTCGCGGCTGCGCAAAGTCGACGTGCATGATCATGTTACCTACAGCTACGCCGTCAAAACGCTTGCGGGCCCGTTCGGCCTCCTCACGGGTGCTGTACACGACGAAAGCGAATCCACGGCTGCGGCCGGTGGCCTTATTACGCGCAAGGTGACAGCGTACAATGCGGCCTAGCTGGCTGAAGTTCTGTCTGAGGTCGGTCTCCTGGATCTCGTCGGGCAAGTTAGAGACTCGTAACGTGGCAGTCTCGTCGCGGTCAGGTCCTCCCATCATGGGCATGCCGGGCATGCCTCCGGCCATAGCACCACGCATTGCTGGGGGAACGTACTTACCGGCCATAGCACCACCAAGGCCACGCATGGCGGGCGGAACGTACTTGCCGGCAGCAGCTCCTCCTTGGGGTGGCATTGTTCCTGGACGGCCAGCGCCCAAGCCCATTCGGTCGCCCACGCCAGGCGGAGCCCCAGGGGTTCCAGGCGCACCAGGAGCTCCAGCGGTGGCCAGCTTGTCCTTGAGAGGGCACTGGAATGAGTAGTGTTCGTTCTGGCAGTAGGAGCAGCGTAACTTCTTGCCGGGCGCCTTCTTCTCCTCGCGCGGGTTCTCACTTGCAGGCTTAGCCGTCTTCGGGAACAGGCGCAACACGACCTCCTCGCCAACTTGCGGTTTCAGTTGCTCTCTCGCAGCCTCGCCATACTTTGCCCATGACCTGCGAGTCTCGGGGTTCTGCGCCTCACGAGTCTCAATGCGCACCCTTCGCGTAATCTTCACTTTGTTCCCAGCCTCATTATACCTGAAGGACACAATGGTCCGCGTCCCATCCGCGTTTTCTGTCGCCTGCGGAGGCGGCAATGTGGCAACAGACATCTCGTGGAGAAATTGAAATTTTCAAAGGGGTTAGGTCAGATTGTATATGGCACACCATCACCTAGTAGAGACGTATTGAGTGTAGATACAACAAATTACAGTTCAATTGTCGGGCGAATTCGTCATGAAAGAATTCGGTACCGTTTGGCATCTAGTATGATGTTAATCAAGCCAGAAGAAGTGAAAGCCATTGAGTTTGAACTACCCTCATTGGGCATCACATATCGATCAATTCAAGATCCGCACAGAGCTGTGTTGACTTAGCTAGATTTCGGTGGTTTGACTATTCTAACACGACGCTTCTTTTCTGTGGCAATTTTAGCTTTTGGATACGCGATTCCTACAAGATTTCCCAGGAAGCACCCCATATAGGCTCCTAGAACAATCGTGATGGGATATGTCTGCCAGGGACGGTCCCAGTCCAGAGCAATGGGTACCACACCCAACCAAGCTCCTAAAACTCCACCGATACTGCCTAAATATGCGTTTGTAAGCGGCAGCTCCAAACTGATGATCTGTCGCCATGTCTCCGCCTCGAGGCCGTGAAGAATAAGAAGCGGCTGCACAATTAGCCCCGAGAGCACCAATGAACATAATACAGTTTCTAGTTGCACGTAAATAACGGGAGCGCCGAATAGAACCATTATGATAGCAACTACAGGGCTCAGCAGCGCAGCCAAAACCGTCATCAAAAACGCCGAGTAGACATCGCTACCTTGGCTGAGCACCCCTCTTAATGCTTGAGCTAGGAATATGAGGCAAGCAGAGGTCAGCAGCGTGGGTTGGAGCTGCTCAACAAGCCTCGGCTCAGTCGCCAACAGCGCTGCTGGTACAATAGTGAACAGCATAAGGATGCCACAGATTGTGCAGTGCAGGCAAGGGTTTACAAGACCTGTTAATGGATTTTTTAGGTCGCTTGAGCATACATAGCAACTAAATTACTTTATGAATCTCATCCGTATACAGCTGAGACTTAATTACGCTTAATCAATCTTGTTCACGTAAAAATTGGCGTAAGCAAAAGAAGCAATCCCACTCTTTCCTATTTAGGCAAGTGGGAGATGGTGTTACAGGAGCAATAAAAACTAAAATGTGGAACTTGAAACTCATTCTCACCATTGTACTTTTCAGTTACATTCTCGAGTTCCTGTGCTTTCCTTGCTTCATCCCTGCTACAATGCCCTTCAATATTGATTGGGCTGTTCAATTGTTCGATTTCCGCAACCTTGTGGCCTTCGTGCTCAGTCTCACCACTGAGCTGCTGGAGTTTAGTCTTGCGAAGCGAATCCTGTCCATTTCAGGAACTGAATGCACTGTTATGCAAATTGAAAGCGCCGCTGCCTCTGCGGAGCCCTCTCGTGATTTACACACTTTGGCCAGCCATGTTGATAGTCTCGACAATTTCGCCAATTCACTCGCACTCCGTGGTGCGAATCTGCAGGTCAAAAAATCTGCCTCTAAATTCTCTGAGCTCAATGATGACTTCGGGACCGATCTATACCAGCCTTCATCTGGCAACGGAGCTAGGATTTGCGGACTCATTACTCTGTTCATTCTTTTTTGTATAATCAAAAGAAGAACGAGAATTACTTCATTTTGCCGCAAGGTATGGAAAACGGCCCTGAAGAATCATCATAAAAATGCAATTGTACAGATAGCGCCCACTCGGTGCGTGGTTACAGATTTGATAGACTGGACACCGGAGCAGAAGGTGCCTGGAGTCCACTCATCGTCGTTCCTTCTGAGAGAAGACATCGAGAATGTACTGCTAGAAGTCTACCAAGACAAATCTGAGGAAATTAAATCGGTTCTGTACTGTATTCCCCAGATGCAAGCTGCATCCGCGCAATTCCTCGGATATTGGATCCCGTACCTAGTGGACGACAAACTGGCCCGGGTCATTAAACATAGCAAAGATTACCCATTCCATCTTGTTTCGGACTCAGAGCCTTACTTTGAGCAAGGTGGCAGTAGCACTTCTGTGGACACAACGAGCTCCTCGATAAGTTCACATCACCTCAAAGCATTCACAAGCGCAACTCCAGGACCAGACACACTCACCATAATGGAATCTACCATTGAGATTGACTCATATTTAGTGGATGAAGAGTTTTATGCCGTTCTCCAAACTATTGAGAATGGTGAGGTGAGTGATTTGAATAGCTTCAACGTTCTTGAACGTGCAGAGTTCATTCATGAGTCTATGCATCACGTCGATGCATTTAGACGCGCCGTCACCACGAGTCGAAAATGGATGTCGCGTTTGCGAAAAAGTTTGGATACTATGACTGAAGTTCAAGCTCTGTACAGGGTGCGTGATACGGAGTGCAAATTGCTCAGAATTCGAATGCAGAAATCGTACAATTATTTGAGAGAAGCGCACAACTTTGACTACCATAAATTCCTTGAAACGATTGCTCGGGCCGATAAGATGTTCACAAGCGAGACACAGCTTCAAGGTCGCCTGAAGCAGATGCGGAAATGGTATGTGATCAGATCTGCGTACAAACAGATGAAGGATTTCTTGGAACGTAAAGATGACTTTCTAGTTTCGCTTTTCATTGAGTGCTCAAGCATAGTACGACAATACGAGGATCTGCGCCGAACAGCTTATGGTTGTGCATTTGCAGACGAATTCTACCTTCGATGCCAAGAGCCAATATACCTATGAACACGCCATATTAGAGATAGACTATATATTTGCATCATTACTCTGTTACCTATGATATTATACACTACAATTTCAAACTGTCGCGCCCTTCCTTGTTGAGAGCTTTCCTCACTCGCGCTAAGCCGGCATAACCCAGCTTACTAGCAAACTCTGCTTGCTTGCTCAAAGAAAAGTTCCAGAATTTCTGTGAAAAGTTGACATCTATGAGCTGATGGCTATGGTTCTGTAAGCTTGACAGCATCGATCTGTGCATGCGCGGATTTAACCCTGCGTGAGGGATTTCTTTGTCCATCATCTGCTGGGTCAAAACAAATAGAGTTCGGAAGGTATCTTCGCTCAGAGATTTCACGCTGAACACAGTACCATCAGACGTTGCTCCATACGCTGCAATGTCATTGGATGGGTGGAGCTGAGCCGCAATAATCGAATTACAAACGCGGCCAGTGAAAAATGTTGCAAGCGGAACGAGTTTTGGCCCTCCAACACTCTCTGGGTTCTCGGGATCATACTGAAAGATTTGGAGGCGACCGTCAGAGCCACAGTGAACTACAGAAAGATCACCTCTCAAAGCACTCGAGATTCCTTCCACCGCTGCTGTTGTCGGTTTCGTTGTACTGTAATTCCCTGCAGTAGTGCTCTGGCCAACTCCAATGGCATCAGAGCTGGCAAGAAGGTCAAGCCGATGCGGCTGGATAGCGAAGTTCACGAGGCGAGGCCCACGTAGTCTTTCTCCTAAAATTAAGATGTTGCGCAAGGCTTTGACGTCTTGCGTATAAACTTGAGCATCGAAAAAGCCGATTGGCTCTAGTCCTTTGGTGTAATTGTAAAGATGTATTTGCTGGCCATGGGCAACAGCTAAATAACCCATTATTTCGCAAAGCTTGGAAACAGCACCTCTGACGAGAAGGTCACTGTACTTTTGTAACTTGATTGGGGGCGGGTCAGTATCTCCCCGACCCGATGACTTGCCACTACCTAGGGCTTCATTCTCTTCTTCGGAGAGTTTGTAAAGATATATGTGTCCATTAGTCTCCTCACTCTCGAGAGCAGTATGAGCAGTGCCAACGGCCAACATTTGGCCACTACCTGGCTCGCCATAGTCCACTAGCTTAAGATCGAGAAGGCTTTCCTCAAGCTCGATAACAGGCCTTTTCTGGAACTTGTATGTGGTCAGCGGAAGAATATAGATATGACCCACGAAGATAGACGCGTCCGTATCCGCACAGTCTTCTAATTTCTCCTCGGAGTTAGGTGGGTCAATTTCATTTGTAACTCCTTCAGCTTGCCCATCATTAAATTCTTGTTCGTCAACAACGGTGTTTGCGCCTGCTGCTTCATCATGCTGATTTAGTCCTCCGGGTCTATAGCTAGAGATCGTATTGGCACCTACAACTATTGCGGCAAATTCATCATGATACGCAATTGCTTGGAGCATGAATGGAGCTGTAGTTTCGAGATTTATGTGTCTCGTTGGCATTGTATAGCTCAGATAGTCCAAGGTCTGATCAATTTGAGCAAAATGAATGGATTCTTTCTCGTCGAGCCAGACTAATTCGTATTGGGAGGACGCGCCGGAATTCTTGCTGATCGCAAAAATGTCAAGGAGCTTCTCGCCGTATAGTTGGAGGCGATGACAGTTGAACCCCGCTTGGCGGCTTTTCACGACTATGTGGGACTTTGCACCAGGGAATACTATCATACCAAACTCTGGTACATTGATAGGGGACTGATTTACCGCAAAGGGTACTGTATATCTTTTGATGAGTATTGGGCCCACTATCTCGTAGATGCTAAAGATGCGTCCAATGTGAACTCCAATATAATCCAGAGAATTGAACTGCATCGCGAATAGCGCAGAAATCTCTTCTCCGGCTTCATGTTTTTCATTATCAGATTTTTCGGGATGGTGAGAAGCATTTGCCTCGTCATTGTCGATAGGGTAGCAAACTTGCGCAAGGTCATTTAGGTCAAATGAGGACGAATTCCCATCGAACCTTTCGATGCATAGTACTTTCCGAGTGCTATAGGCCAGCAAATTATGTGAGACGCTGGCTTGATGCGCATGAGACACTGAGAGGAGCAAATCTAATCTTTCACCCGAAAAGACAGTTGCATTGTCGGTGTCTGCATATTGTACGAGTATTTTATCTCCCTTTATTTCGGCAAATCTGACGGTAGGTATGCTTTTGCTTTTTATGAGCTTCCAATCTCCAATCTGGTGGACAGCCAAACTCTTCCTCTGCACAGTGAAAATGAGATTTCCTACTTCTTTGACTGCGAAGGTAAATTGATCGCTTGCAAAGCCTCGAGGTAATGCGCTGACTTTCTTCATGCCACGCCCTCTGTCAGGTTGGTATAACTCCGAAAAGAAAGTATAACTCTTGGGAGGGCCTTCCACCTTTTTTCTTTTTTTGTTTGATGAGCCTTCTTCCTCCCGCCCTTTTTTGAGCTCCTGGCAGCTTTTGATGATAATCGGTTTGTCGGCAGCAGCGCTTGAAACAATGAAGAATTTCCCAGGCTCCACATCGATATCCAGCTGAACTGAGGACAACTCCTCTAGAGGCAACTCTCTTTCAACTATGAGCACACCGTTTTTCGTGGCGCAAGCGAGGCCGTTGTCAATCGAAGTGATCGAGGAGAGAGAACCATACGACTCAAGGATGTTTTCGACCTCACATTGGATACTTTGGTCGGGTTTAGAGGGGGCATAACAAAGCTTTTCGTACAGATCGCGCAATGTATTGAGCGAATGCATGGCTCTCTTTTCCTCCGATTTTTTCATGGTAAGCCTTAAAACTCTAGCGGAGCCATGTGGAGTTGCAATCACCATGATGTCCCTTAGTGCACTCATAGCACAGCTATCTCCACCCTCTGTCTTTAGACAGTCATTGATAGATAGCGATAATTCGTCAACATTTAAGTAGGCTGTGGTTCCGGATCTCAGCAGCATGAGCAAAACATTGGAATTCGGTATCTGACACAGCACGGAGTTCTCAAATCTTTGGCCAATCAGTTTAGGATCAAGCTCGATTTTCTTTAAAGTGCCTGAAGCGGTCAAGGCAAGAATTGAATTAGAGCATTGTATCAAGCCAACACAGTTCAAAGCTTTTGAGACATCAAAAACTTTCTGGGCTTCGGATGGGACGTCCGTAATGCTGATAACTGGTGTAAATTTTAGCGAACCCCCGTAGGCTGCCACCAAAGAACCAACAAATAAAGACTTAGTAGAACGTTCATCCGAGCCAACGAGGCCAGCCCAGCTAGGTCTATTCCAGGCTAGGATAGCCACGGTGGGTTCTCGGTATGACGACAAATGAGCGATCTCAATGATTTCTGAAACATCGAGCGATTTGGCGAGATCTGCTATATTAATTATAGAGCTCTTAATGCCACTATGCGTCCCGTCATTGCTCTGACCTCTATACAGAGAGAGGGGATCACTAGTGCTCTGAAACTGCACAAAGGCAGCATATTCACGTTGAAACCAGAATGTGAGGCACTTGTTGTGCTCGTCTAAAGAGGCCTTGTGGGACCTGCTGCCGGAAGCATCAAAGCAGCTTGTTTCATTCATCTTTTCGTAATAATGCAGAGACTTGGTGGTGAATGTCAGCTCTGCAGCATTCCATTCCAGCACCACCATTTTTGCCTGTGAAAAGGTAATAAAAAGCTTGCTAGCTTCAAAGCTACCCAGGTGAGTTACAACGCCCTGCAATGGAAATTCTGCTAGCCATCTGGGCCCCTCAGACGAGTGAATATCTGAAAAAACTTGTAAAAGGGAATTTCCGCGGACAATCACAAGGAGAGGGTTCTCGACATTGTCTGTAGGTAACAGCAGGCAATGCGAGATGACTGACGGCTGTAGAATCTCCGTATATGCATGCATTTACGTGGCCGTCCTCGTCGACGTTAGCAGCCAGAAAGGTCGCTGCTCAACAACTAGGTGACTAGGGTACGGAGAGTGAGCCGTCGTGAATCAGGCTCTAAATCGAAGGCATTGCAAGCTGTGTATTTGCCAAATGAAGAAGTTGGAATTTTAAAGCTGATCATTCGGATACCATTTCTCATTTATGTAATTGTGATGTCATGATCGCAAAGAAGAGTTTCGGCCGCTAAGTTGCACACCACTGTATTGACGGATGGCACGGTAGTATCAGTCTTGCGCACTCGCCCCAAAATACAATGCATATAGGGTATTTCTGAGCTCATGAACTCTGTAAAGGCTGGTTGGGTCATAGGTGCGGGACTTGCCAATGCAATGATTGTCGGAGTGCTTTTTAACGTCAATCTCTGGGTATAGACTCCCCCCAAGTCTCGCCAAACAGCGCCCGGTATTCTTTTTGATGTCGCCTTGCATTGAACCAGAAAATCGAGATCTCGCCATTTTCCAACCAGGTCCACGCCACGGTCTCCCGCCCTGCCTACCAGCATAAGAGGGCCTAGTCCGAGAGATGAAAACCTTTTTTGCAGCGCGATTTGAGCAATGTTCTCGTATAACTTACCGCTAAGCACAGCATTGAGGGGCTTGGATAGACTTCGAGCTAACAATTCAGTCAAGTGAGGCTCCATCAAGAGACTGGAGAGTGGAAATCTAGGGTCAGTGTGTTTAGCGTAGGCACAAGCTGTTCGCTATCAAGGAAGAATCTATAGCCTAGCGGAATCAAAACTTATCGTTCCAAAGCCGCCGATTCCGAGCCTAATCGTGCTATACGAAAGATTAGCTGACACTCAATTGTCAAGTTGTAACCCCTAGTATCTTATCGGGATTTTACTACTCAGTACAAACCTTTGGTCCTCAAGTATGTAGATAGGAAATTCTGTAGATCCTCAAATTTGCAAGGTATCTGAAAATCACAAGGTCTTCGTCACTCAGTTCGTGCAAGGGTCTATTCATTCTCGCGCTATCAAGATACTTTAAGATGCTAGTACTGTTGAAGCAGTTTGTGGCTTAAACAAACACACGAGCCCATATTCTCGGGCCATCTTATATATTTCTGGTGTATGAAACGTATTAAAAGGGTCTCAACGTGAGACTGTCTTATTTTTCTGGCTATATTGTGTGATGTTGTCAAATCACTATATTCTCCGTTGAAGTGCTCATTCAGCTACTAGCAAGATATATGCTACCCTCGCTTTGATTGAGCATTTGACTCTGAACTCGTCGTAGGGCGCCCCAGTTGCTCTGAGATGTTTTCCCATCGTTGCCACGTCAGCTCAGTAGTAGTATATTTGGGACAGATTTCAAGCTTGCAAAAGTCCAAGAAACCGTAGTACTCCTTGTCAAGCTCTATGTATTGTTTGATAAACAGTCTGTTAGAATATTATGACTTTGTTAAGGATGGAATCTGCGCTGGAACACTCAGTTCTCAACTCGGGATCCTGGATTATGGCGGTCAAAATTAGGAGCCAGCTGTTTGATGCGAGTACCTATCTCATACGGGTTTGCCTTGCGAGAAAGTTTCTTTAGCAATGATTTGCGGTCCAGATTATATCAACAGATTGGGGGGGGAAAGAATTAGGAAGGGCTCATAGTCATCGGTTATAGAAAGTATCACGCAAAATATCAGCTTCACGGTCCATTTTCGTCTTTTTAGGTGCATGACCAGATACGCATCATAGAGAGAACGTCGGAGTACAAGCCATAATATTAATGGGGCCAAGAGATCTCTCGTGCTTTGTCGTTTCGACACATGAAACCTCATGCTGGTCGGTGCATGCAACACTAAGGTGCACCTCGGCAGGGCCTAACATGAAGTCATCGTTCACAGGGCTCTTAAGGCAGGACGTGGCTACGCAGTAAGCCAAGGACAGTCCCCCAAGAGCGATCAAAGAGCAGCAGCGGTATAGATTGCAGGTCTGACGAGACAAATAAAATTAATTTTCAAAGAGGTAAACTGACTTGCGGGATTTGCGGGAACATTCTGGTAATTGCAAGCAGCCGGGAGATCCTCTTGATGAGATTAAATGTATGATGCCAGGACGCTTCCCATTAATTACACGTAGCCCTCTGAAAGAAAGCCGGATTTGTTCTCTCAGTCAGTGATGATCATGATAAAGAGCGTCATCATCTAACTTTTCTGTGTCTGGAAGTTGGCGCTGACGCGCAATGCCTTCGCCATTTGCGATCACTTGGATGAAACAGAAAATATCATTGATGAGATTTTAGCCACTTGACGTATACCAAGAGGCCCAAAGATGATTTGGGTAATTTCGCAATGGAACCAACGCTAAGCGCCCTTGAGAGCGTTGGGCTAAATTTCTCTGTCAATCAAGCCGATGCTGGCGGGATTCTCAGACACGCATCCGCGTTCATTACTGGGAGGGGCAAATGCAACTGTAAGGGCAGAGATGAGTACGATTAGTATGCATACAATATGTTTATATGTATGACTATTGAAATCTTGAAAACTCGACTTGGTATTAATGGTGTAAAGTGTTCGAGATAAGGAGTTCCAATGGGCTTATTTGATAGTTTCGGTACGGAGTTTAGTCGGATGCCAGATCAAACTTATCCGCTGATTACGCAGCGAGAGTGTGAGCGCAACCGGCACTCTCAAAGTCTGTATTCCCCCGATAACCCACTTACCAAATTCGGTGTGTCCCTAATAGGGTTAACCCTGGCTGTCTGGTCAAATGGCGAAAGTTGGATATTAGGGTTTGAAGTTGTGATGCAAGTTATAGTTGTTTGAGAGTCTGAAAAAGATTATAAGATCCAATCATGAGCCGAATAACAGCACCAACAGCTTTCAGCTGGATATCTGAGTTCTATAACAGGTGGACGGCTCTCGCTGTTTTTGGCGGTCATATTTACCGTCACGCTCACAGCGAGGGACTGCCCGTACCCAGCCTATGCACATGCTCTATAGGAAAATGAGACATGTAGCTCTCGGACTAATCGCGATTGAATAAAACCGCAAGAGATATTTTGAACAGTACAGTTCAAACAGGAGTCAGTCAAAGAGAAGTACAGCGTTTAGCCGATCATATTGCTACAATTGGAATCAACTCACCGCAAAATATCCCGATCTCCATTTACTTGAGAGAAGGTCTTGGGGCATCAACAACTAATAGCTTCCGCAGTAATTTACTGTGCAGTGGTGAGATTATTGCATCCAGTTGGAAGCTGTTATGAGCAAATTAGCAAAATCGCATACTGCAATCAGCATAATTCCGCTGAAAAAACACTCTCTTCAATTGTCATTCTATTTGAGTCACGAGCAAAGTTTTTAGACTACCGCATGAAGTGTTGTGCGTGCCACATCACCTCCAAATACGCGCCGCTTGTCTATAGACTTAGAGGTGAGCAATGTGATCACACTAACTTAAGAAGCACTGATAAGACAGCTAACTTTTTCTGTTTCGGATTATTGACAGTGAACAGGAACCCAAATATAAATAAAAAGTTTCTCATAGAACTTCTCGCTTGCACTAAGGTTGAGCCGAAACGATCCCCAGCCCAAGCTAGCGGTGCTTCCACAACTTCGTCGCATTTGCAATATGAGTTGAAGAGGCAACATAGAAATTGTTAAAACCATTTGTTCTGCATTTCTCGTGGTCTTTGAGCTATTTTATCATCCACAGCGGAACAGGATGAGCGAATACGCGGCACCCGTAGGCCTTGCAACCTGGTTTTCAACATAGCATAAGAACCAGTGTAATAATATCGAGTCTGGCCTCTTATTTAGCTGACTCGTTAATATATGCTGCAAGTGAAGACATCTTCTTGGAAGTCACAGGGAAAGGCAAATGAACAGAAACAGCGAAACGCAGCCTATATTATTCAAGCGAGTTTAGTGGCGCCGGAGGCTGGCATCAGACGAAGATATTTATCAGGCGAAGACATCGCTACAACAGCATAACTCAATGATGCGTCACCAGCAACTACTTGATATAAGGAAACTATTAGATCAACATTGCTACCATGGAAAATCAAGTAAGCTAGGTGACTCTAACTTGGCTCAAAATTGTCGTCGCGACCTGTGAAACTTGTTTTAACGAATGATGCTTTTCTGACTCGAGTTTGCGCTCTATGGGTACAGTCGGAATCATCGCCCAAAACTCGCCCTGCTCATTTTAACTGTTGCATGGGAGCAGCAATTGTTAGAGAAAAACATTTTAATTCCTTAGCAGGGGCCATACCAGTTTAATCGGTCTCAGATGATCTCCACGACATAACATTCTGTTAGTCAATCAAGTCACATAATTTACAATACACAAACAAACAATTAAATTAGAAGATGAGTCTTTTGCCTACCGCGAACCAGCGCGACAGTGCCAGGGCGGCTGTTCCTGCGAGATATACGATCCCCGCAAACAGCTTCATGCCCAGAAAGTTGTTTGCTGTCAAAGCCCCTGCAATGGGCAGACCAGTCAAAGCAGCAATGCTAGCAATAGAATAAGCTGTTCCGTAGCGTTTTCCGTAATCTTTGGTTTCTGAAATTGCTGCTACACAGACTGGAGTCAGCGAGATAGTTGACCCAGACCAAAAGCCGAAGAGTACAGCAAAGGCAGTCAACCCTGCTTTGGATGATCCACCAGGAATCCACAAAGCCAAACATAGAATCCCTGTGACAGCAGAAGTTACAATGGTGACATTAAAGCCTCCACAACGGTCAGCGATGTAGCCCGGAACAGCTCGGCCTAACACAGAGCCAACGTTCAAATACGCGAGAATAGCGTTAGAATACGCTAATGTCAGGCCCTGAGCATGGGCGTATGTAACCATGTAGATAATGGGCACGAATACAGCCCACTCGAGCAGGAATACTCCAATACAGCACAGACCGAACTCAGGGATAAGCAAGGACTTGACGTCAATAAGCGCTTCGTGCCAGTCCACTTTTCTTCGGGAGTGTCTACTTTCTAAAGTAGAGCACGCAATTAAGCACAATCCTAACTCGATAAAGGCAAGAACGCGAATGGACCAGCCATAACCAATTCGGGGAAATAGCCTCTCCAACATAAGTGGCATGAATATACCGCCCACAGCACCTCCTGTAGTAGCTAAGCCAGTAGCTAAAGCACGCTTCTTCATAAACCAGTGACCCAGCACGGTCATTGAAGGGTTGAAGATCATCGAAGTAGATATTCCGCCAAGAATAGAAAATCCAAGAACGAACTGATAATACTGCTTGCAAACGCTGAGAATGAAAATGGACGCAACCCACCCAATGCAGCCTGGAATTAGCAGCGGCCTCAATCCGTATGCGTCAAAGATTGGTCCAGTTTGAACACCGCCAAGATACATGATAAAAAGCCATATCGAGAAAATCCAGCCGATTTCGGAGTCGCTCATATTCTTGAGCATATGTGCAGACAAGTACTCTTGGATGGTACCGGTAGCGTTCGAGACGCCAAATGTGGCAACGATTGCACAGAATGAGCCGACCACGACCAACCAGGCTCTGAACCCCCCATCCGGGATGGTTGCCTCGAGTTTAACAGCCGCAACTGAGGCTGTGTCGAACTTTTCGTCCTCCTCCGTCTCGGTTTCCAACGAGTTGTGCTTGTAGTTTTCATCATGTGAAGAGTGAACCAAAGAATCCTTTCGCTGGTTCATTCCCGAACTATCTGTCTTCTCGTCACCTGCCACAGTCATTCAGATGCAACTGAACAATCAATACTTGCCGTATCCGTAATTGTTCAGTGCTGTAACAAGTGAATACCGATGAGCTATCGCGGAATTTTCCGATGACCAAATTCTTCTCGCCGGATAATCTTTTATGACTCCCTTTGTTCGCACTTTATGCTTCTCGAGCTGATTACGAGTGCCACTTGACCCCCACACTGTTGAGCTGCCCTTCTGACCTAACAGATTTTTTTTTCCGCTGTTGAGTTCAGGGCGGGGCCGCGGGCCAGATTCATGTGATAGCATGCACCCCTTGTTCTTATCGCAATCGCTGACACTAAGACACAAATATGCCAAAAGTCATTGGATCAATAGGGGTCATTCACTGATTTCTATTTCCGAACAGTGATTGTTGGCGTGGCATCGCTTCATTCAATTTTGTAGACACGATTTCGTCGATCGAGACGCTGAGCCATCCGCCGCGCGGCCTCGTGCTTAAGATTTCTGCAGGATCCACGCCGTTTCAGGGCCAGTGGGTAGGTGCATATGCATGCCAAGATGCAGCTCGATTGCCAAGGTGTGATTCATAACTTCGGAATGGGCCATCTTAAGTTTGCGTCAATGGCTTCTCAAGTATTTAATGAATATTTAAGTAACTCTGGGTGCGCGGCAGCTGAACCTACAACTCTGGCGTATTACAATAAGAAGCGGAAGTCCAGCCGTTTGTTTCCTTCATCCCGAGTCGTTTTGATATAGTTAACCTGCTCTTCAATGCTAAGCGCAGACCACTTCTTGTCACGCTGTCGGTTACGCCAGGCATAGTAGAATCTCGTGAATAGAACTGCAACACAGGCTACTGAGGATATTCCGATAAGAGCCTCGAGTCCATGAGCATATCGAGGTTTATCCGCCGCACGGAATATGTTGCTTCCAACAAGTGCGCCAGCTTGGGAAAACATGTTCATAATTGCAGCGCTAACGGTTCGGCGAGCTACGGAATACGAATTTCCAGAGCTCCACGAAATCGAAATAGGCCATGACGGTGGATATCCGAGAGCCACAAACATTAACCCATAACTTGCCCAGTGATCGTTTAAGAACCCAGGCCAGTATCTCATACACACGACTGGGAAAAGCAACCAGAAGGGGGTGAAAAACAGAGCATAGCCATTGTTTTGGAAAAGCGTGGCGAGGTAGCTCTGAGAAAGCATAGTGATTATCTGAAGCACACAGTAAGGAACCATCAACAAGTTCGTGTGAACTGTTCCGAATCCCATCCCGCGTAAGATGAGCGGCATGTACTGGCTTAAAGGTTGCGCAATGATATCTGTCAAGAATCTCGTGATGTATAGTGGCCACATGTCATAATCTGATAGAGCTCGGCCAAGCATCTTCAAGGAAATGCCTGTACGGTTGCTCATCGTGCCCTTCGTGGGGTCATCTCGAACAATCCGATTGGCCATAATTTTCTCTTCTCTGTCAGTATACCAACCGTTCGGTCGGTACCATCTTCGCGTGTTAGCCGGACCAGCCGGCATTTTGAATGAACACAAGCCAAGAAAGAGCGTGATGATTCCCTCAATCAGGAAAACATAGCGCCACCCAGGCCAGCCGCCACGACCATCCAGTGTTTGAATGGCTGCAGCAAGCAAACCGGAAAATGCTTGCGTCAATGGGTTGGCAACGTAGAACCAGGCAGAGCGAGTCACAAATTCTTTGTGTGTATAGAAATAAGACAGCCAGGTGATTTGCTCGGGAAGGAAACCGCCCTCAAAAAAGCCAACAAGGCAACGAGTGACGAGAAACCCTGCTTTGTTTTTCATTGCACATTGACAGATTGCAGCGATACTCCACAATGTTACCTGTGTAGGAAGAAACCAGTCTGCGCCTACGGCCTTGGAAACCAGCTGGGAGGGCAATTCTGCTGCAAGGAAGCAGACCAAGTTGAGAGTAACTCCCAAATTATAATCGTTGGTGGTAAGGCCGAGATCGTCCAACAAGTTGTCTGATACAGCATTAGAAAGGTTGTAGCGATCAATATCAAGAGCAAGAAACATGATAAAAGCCCAGAGGCACGCATGAAAGTCCGACTTCAGCACCACTTTCCGCTCTTCCTGTGTAGTCCAACTCATCTCAGGATCAATCAAGTGCCGGCTCTCATAATTGGCCTTCTCATACTCTTCCATCCAGAACTTTGCTTTCTCCGGATTTTGGAAAACATGCTCACCCGAGGGTCCAGAAGACGACTCCACATCACTTCTGACAATAATCTTTTCCATGCTACCGCTCAATGAATTTTCCGTCCCTAGACTTATATCACCAGGTAAAACGCTGACGCCCACATCCACTTTGGCACAATCCTCAGCAGCAGAGGAATTAACAGCGGAAACCGGACCACCAATTCGTTGGGTGATAGCCTTTGCATGGCGATTTAGCCAACCCATACTTCGAATTATCAGAAGCTTAACACCAAATAAGGAGTTGGTAGCTCACAAACAGTGTGAAATGGATGTTATCCGATAGTCAAGCTTCGTTCCATCTCAACTAGGTTCCAATACACATCTCTTATAAGGATATGAAATTTACCTCCACAAAATTGATATGCGGCCCCCCACAACACGCGTGAAGTCGCAATCCTTTATCACTAGAAGATCATGCATAACCTCAACCCTGCATTCGGCATCGCAACCGATTGAAAAACTCGACCCGGCCAAGGTGTTCTTGAAGACGAAAGTCAAATGTGAATGATGAATTTCGCCGCCTGTCATTATTGGGTGCCATTTCATTCTCCACTGATTAAGCGACTTATGTTTCACAAGCTGAGTTATTGAATTGTCAACCTGCTAAAAAGTTTGACCTAACCTGGCTAAATTTGTCTGCATCATCGCTATTGCGAATGGCGTGATTCCACATTATTTTGATAGGAATCAGAACGTGCAATTAATTGAATGAGGAGGCTACCTGAGGCTCAAGAGAGGGGCTAAGCAGAAGCTGCGAGGCTCTTCGCGTCATTCAAGGCAATTTTCGGAAAACCCGCCAACTCTGCAATCAGCAGCCCGCAGGAATTGGAGGATATACCAGGCTTTAATTTGTAGTCAAATATCGGTTCGCCATCACTGGCAACACTTAAACTTGCTTGTAAAAACCGAAGACCGTCCAGCGCAGACTGAGCCTCCTTCTCGCTGGTGGAATTGACATGCTTGCGAAGGAGATCCCATAGTTCGCCGCCGTAATGAGTAGCGAAAAGCGTTCGACACTTTGTCCTGGTCACTAAATGCTTAATGCAAGCGTACGCGATTGCAAGACCGTCCCTCCCCGAGGTGCCTCTTCCAACCTCGTCTATGATCGCAAGCGATCGGGAAGTCGCGTGGTTGAGAATGGCCGCAGTTTCCAGCATTTCGACCATGAAAGTGCTCCTTCCACTGTACAAATCGTCTCCTGCGCCGATTCTGCAGAATATTCTGTCAACAATACCAATACGAGCGCTTTTGGCTGGAACAAAACAACCTACATGTGCCAGCAAAGCAATTATGGCGCTTTGTCGAATGAATGTAGACTTCCCACCCATGTTGGGTCCAGTTATCATGCAGACTGGTTGAGGACTAGACAGGTCACAGTTGTTTGAAACGAACCCGGATGATGATAGCCCTCCCAACGCAAGTCCGGTCTCTACAGTGATATGTCGACCGTCTTCAATTTCAAAAACAGATGAATCTTCAATCACCTGAGGCCTGGTAAGCCTACGTTCCACGGCCAAGGCGGCGAAAGACAGTTGAACGTCGATTTCATCGAGCAAATTATAGAGCTTACGCACCGATGAGATATGCTGAGATAGAACAGTTTGGCGCAACTCATCGAGAATGCGCTCTTCTTCGATACGCAATTTTGTGCTGAGCCCCAGTTTCTCGTTTCCTAAGGCAGACCACTCAGCGTCGCTGATATACGCCGTTCGTTTCGTTTGAGCGAGTTTCAAGTGAGGCGCCGGATCATTACTACCGTTGAGAACAATAGCAACGTGAAACAGGTGCGAGGGCGACCATCGCAGCTCCGCGCTAGGGCCATGTGCGGATCTCAGCCGCTCAAGGATTGCGGGTTCTTTAGAAGCCAATTCGCTCTGTCGGATGTACAGCTCCTTCACTTTGGGGCACGCATCTGGAATCAGCACTGGGCGGTAATCGCGACTCGTAGCCGGCTCAAATGTATAGGAGGCAGATGACTTCGGCTTTGTTCTCCGGCTTCTCTTGGGGAGCTCATCTACAGGTGAAGAGGCCACATTCTCTGAAGCCACGTCTTCGGTGTCAAAAACACTCTCTGCAGAGTCAAACTCGTCATCGCGTTTGGGCATGACCGCTTCTAAATCTATCATTTTGAGAATTTTATCGGATGTAGCCAAAGGCTCTGCTAACAGAGACGACAGTGGACCGCGCCACTCAGCAGGCAGATCCTTCATACCTAACAGGACCGATGCAGTTTTGTCAAGCGTCTGCAAGGACTTTGCAAACAAAACTAGATTAAGTGGGTTGACCTTGGATAGCCATAATTTTTGAAGTGTACGAGGCCCATCAGGCATCTCGCTCAGGTATTGTTTGAGCCTGATGATGGTCTCTTTAGACTGTTCCAGCAAAAACTGCACCTTATCCTGACGTCTACATATCTTCTTCGGGTTTTGCAAGGGTGAGGCCATCCACTCCTGGAACAGCCTGGACCCACTCGGCGTGAGGGTTCGCCGGATTGTACTCAATAAGGAGCCTTTCACAGAGCCTGTTGATGTCGCAAATATTTCCAGAGCAGCACGAGCGCGGGAATCCAACTGCATCACGTCGTCCGCCTTAAACATCTCGGGCTCCTGAATTTTGATTGGCGAGTCAGGCATGCATGTCTCTATGTAGCTAAGTATTCCCACATAAGCTTTCTTGACATCAGCGTCTAGCCTGTCAAAGCTAAATCTCTCTGCCTGGTCAGCATGCGTTGTCCAGGATTGGATTGGCGGGATAGTAAACGGACTTACGGTTGCGGAAGGTGCATACTGAGCTACTGTTTCTGCCACAAACTTTTTGTGAGTAGAGACTCTGTCAAGTAGAACCTCCATGGGTGTAATACGAGCCAGCGCATTTCCCAATTCCTCTCTTTTCAAGATCTGGTATCTTACACTGCCCGACGCAATGTCCACCCACATTAGACACGCGCGGTCAGAGGTGGAAGTTGCCATAGCAAGATAGTTATTAGCTTTTTGGTCTACGAAGTCTTCGTCAAGAAGAGTTCCAGGTGTCAAAACGCGACTTATAGGCCGCTTTTCCTCTTCAGAGCCCCCACTGATAACATATTTCGAGTCCTGCATCAGCGTCACAACAGTCAAACCGTGTTCTTTAACTAGAATTCTTTCGTATTTCTCTTTTCGGCCTAGTGGGAACCCTGCCATGAAAACCGACTTGATGCCATTTACCGGGCTTCGTTGTTGCTTTCTTGCTACTTTGAGGTTTAGAAGCTCGCCAAACTTGACGGCCTGATCGAAATAAAGCTCCATGAACGACCCAACCTGAGTCATAACAACTGCCCCTGGGAATTGTTGCTGAATATTGTAAATATGATGCAGCATTGAGCCAGCTTTGCGAGTCAAAGGAGGCAGCGGCTCCAAGACCTTCTCATGAGTTTGTGCCTCAGCGTCGGGACTTGTCGAGTACAATTTTGGAAAACTTGCTGGTTTAAACCTCAGCACAGGCCGGCAATAGAAAACAGTTTTCATTAGACCTCGCATCCGCAAAATACCCATGCGAGAGGTAAACACACACGCGTGTGGTAAAAACCTTAATTTTTTGTGGAGTAAAAGCGCGCAGGGGTTCACTGCCACAAACTTGGGTTGATGGGACAGGCCGTCTTGCCAACGGTTAAGTACATGTGACCACGGACCCTCGAGCTGGAAAATATTCGATGCAGACGACTCAGCGATATCGGCGTCACCTGCAATTTCCCAAGTTGCATTTTTAGCCTTAAAGGGGAAATTGCTAGAGGAGTCCAGCCTTAGTTAGATTTGATAAAATGAGTACTCTTTCGGCAGGAAGCAGCTTTGCCGCTGGCGCAATGGCGGCATGCATGGCTGTGACGGTCACCAATCCGTTGGAGGTCGTGAAAACGAGACTGCAGCTCCAAGGCGAGCTGGCGAAACAAACTAAGGACACGCCCTTGATTTACAAGGGTGTTTTTCAGAGCATGAAGGTGATCATACAGCGAGAGGGCATTCGGGGCATTCAAAGCGGCTTATCTCCAGCTTACATCTACCAGGTCATGTTGAATGGGTCGCGTCTTGGGTTCTATGAGCCCTGCCGCAGGTATGTCAACGGTCTAGTTGGCCTCGACCCCCAAACGCCCAATTTTGGCATCGGCATCTTTGTTGGTGCTATTACTGGAGCGCTGGGTGCCTTCCTTGGGTCTCCTCTCTATCTCATCAAGGTGCGCATGCAGTCGTATTCTCCCACTATGGCCGTTGGTGAGCAAACACACTACTCTGGCGTCATTGATGCATTCCGGGATTTGATTCGGAAGAGAGAGGTATTCAGGGGCATTGGTGCTGCTGCTCTGCGCACCTCCATTGGGTCAAGCGTCCAACTGCCGATTTACCATGCCTCTGGCAAAATCATCGACGACCTAAATCTTGTCGACCCAAAATCTCCCCAAAGGTTCCTTTTGTCGGGTCTGTGTGCTGGAACAGGAGTTGCCGTGGTGATGAGTCCTCCTGATGTGATCATGACCCGAATGTACAACCAGAAGGGCGATCTTTACCGTGGCGTGCTGGACTGTGTTGTCAAGACAGTCCGGTCCGAAGGCTTCTTGGCGCTCTACAAAGGGTTCGTTGCCAACGCTACAAGGATCGGTCCTCATACGATTCTTACTTTGACATTTATGGAGTACACCATGGCCCTAGCACATAAAATGGAGGGCATTGAGCATCGCTTGGTTAATTAGCTTGTAAATAAGTAACGAGAAAGGTGTATTGTGCTGCTAGACTTGGTTCCCTCAGATTCATTAAATCAGTTTTTTGTTTGTGTAACTCATAATAGTTCATACAGTGTGAATATCAAAAAAGTCGTCACTGGGAACTACAGTTGCGCAGCAGCTGCTGGCCTGAAAAGACGTGTCAGGCAAGGTTTCAATGTTAAAGACTTGTCTTGCAGATAAAAAAGAAGCAAAGTGTCGGATATAGACCATTCATCTAAACAAGCAACTCCTGCCGGTTGTACGGCCGACAGTTGCACAGAATGCTGAGTTGCTTGCTATGTCCGCCCGGTCGAAATAGATCATCATCCACAATCTGGGTTGTTAGTATTTCAGCTCATATTGAAATGATAGAAAATGGTTTCTTCAGAATTAAACCTCAGTAGGAACAATTGGTTTGAAGATAATCACCGCTAAAAGACATATTCGACGGACTCCGCGAACAAATCAACATACCTTCTCAACTATTTGCACAAAATCGCCTCTATCAACGAAAACTCTCCCGGCACGTCTCGCCACGCCAATGCAACAATCAACAATGTTGTTAAGAAGAAAGATTACGATTTGATCACGCAGCACTTGAAATACTTTTTGCGTTGCCTTGCCCTGAGTTGTTGAGGTCGCTCGCACAAAAGTTATCGAGGATCCCCGGTTGGGTAAGGGCGAACTTGGTGCGTCTGATCAAGCTCAGAGCAGAAGGCCAAGATATTAGAGGAACAGGTCAGACAAGCTTGGACGAACCAATTCGAGGTTTTTGGATAGTTCGTATTGGTTGCACCTCATCCACTCCTCGCTTGCGTCCCTGAGATGTTCCGTCAATTCGTAACTGCGTATTTTCTCGGCGCAATTACCTTCTGGCCCCTCCTTGGTTTGTCTGTGTATGTAACGGTGAAGGCTTTCAAGCCTTTTCGCTTGAATGCAGCCAAAAGTGGCGAAACGAAGGACGCTGAGGGCGAGAAAGACTCCGGTGCCACGACGCCCACCCAATTGCCCCTACAGAACATGGCAAGGTTTGACCCCTTGGGTAAATATGGAGCTCTGGACCTTGAGAGTGATATAGAAGCGAGTTGCTGGGTTCGACTGTCTCCCAGTTTCATCGCGCTTTCTGAATCTTATGAAAGTACGGAAGCCCAGTCTCCCAAACCGGCAAAGCCTCAGTCTTATACAGCCAAGACATCCCTGCAAAAGTTCATGAGCAGCAATGGCTTCTTTTCTAATTCGGCCAATTCAAACGCTGCAAGCAATACCGGGGCCTCCTTAAGCCCTACTAAGTCTGCATTATCGAGCGCTGGTTCTGTGATGACTGCCGAGACATCGAAAAGCTCAGCAAGTAGCACAAACATTGACTCAATTCGACCAAAATCTATTTCCAAGTGTCCAAAGTACTGGGCTGTCGTGCGAGGCGCTCAGCTCCAGCTTTTTGAGGACCAGACAGAGCGCAAGTTACTCGACTTGTTCGCCCTCCCGCAATTCGTTGTATCTTTATGGCCTCAAAACCTCCAGGAATACGAATTGTTCTACCGCAGATACCCCATAGTGCTCCTCAGTCGTAATGACCCAGAGGGACTGGTCTCTCTCGATATGTACCCCGGCCTTCCTCCTAGAGATGCCGCTTATTTCTACGTCGAAAACACTGTAGAGAAAGAAGACATCTATTTTGCCCTTATTGAGGCGAGCAAGATGGCTGGAGCGCACAGTCTCGACAAAGATGGATTGTCACTTAGCTTGGGGCCGCGAGATCCTGTCATTATGGCTCAGCCTGTTCGGGTCAAAAAGGCCGAGGCGCAGTTGCTGCAATCCACTATCTGGAACAGTGACCTTCCAATCGATACCCAGTGGCTGAACGCCTTACTTGGTAGAATTTTTCTCTCATTGAAAGATTCCAAGCTCGCTGAGGACTATCTTACGCGAAAGTTCAGCACTAAGCTGAAACCAATCAGTGACAGTAGCAACATTCTAGGTGACATCATTGTCAAACAAATCAATAGCGGTAGCTCTGCGCCTCACTTTTCAAATATCAAGCTCAGGGAGCTCTCGCCAGACGGAAATCTTATTCTCAGTGCTGCGGTTTCATACAGTGGTGGCTTCAGAGTAAATCTCGCAACATCAGTGAAACTTGCTGCTGTCACCTCTCTAACCACTGTTGAAATCCCCGTTGAGCTAGCTGCTACACTTAAACAGCTCAAGGGGGATATCATTTTACGAATCAAGCCCGCTCCGAGCGAAAGAATTTGGTATTCTTTCGAAAACATGCCAGAGGTTGATCTCCACATTGAGCCGGCTGTTTATGACACTCATATCTCTCTCTCTATGGTTACAAAATTCATCAGAAGCAAGATTCTCGACTCTCTGCGAGAGAGCCTAGTAATGCCATTCATGGATGATCTGTGCTTCTACGACACCACTTCTTGTTTCTACCGAGGAGGCATTTGGGAGCATCCAAACAAAAGTAAAGAGGCGCAAGAGTCAGTGCGGAATGGCAGTGTGGCGAGAGGCAAAACCAAAAAAGTCCCGTTCTCAGAAAAAGGAGAAGCATTTGACTCGTTTACCAGGTCACCAGAAAGAAGTCCTAAAGAAGATTCGGCAGCCGCTACTTCAAGCACCTCAAATTTGGGTCCAGAAGGGTTGCCTCTGCTTGCTCCTCGGGTTCGAAAAAGAGTCCCCTCGAGCTCCAGCCTTGACAAGCCTGAGAATGACTCCATTTCTGTCAAGTCAGCATCGTCGACGGCCACCCAGCGTTTCAGTAATTGGATGAGAAGAAAACGCGGTTCACTCGAACCCAGCTCTACGACGACTGCACCTTCTCTGGAGCCCCGCACCTCCATGGAGTCTGCAGTTCCAGAGAACTTAATGGGCATGACCCCCAGTCCAGTAAACCGTCGAGAGCGCGCGCCTTCCACGACCCAAGTGACAACTACGAATGTAACTACTGGAAGTGTGCCAGCTTCGAGTCCATCTGCGAGGGAGGTGATGTCAAACCGAAGCACGGATGACCCTCCTTTAGATATCGCCGCGAGTTCACCTACGAAATCCCTGGCGGGCTCTGCCAAACTTCCACGAGAGACCCCCAGAAGAAGGCCAGTGCCAGCGCCATCGCCAGTGCCATCCCAATTTCGAACTACTGAGGGCGAGGCAGTCAACCACCGAGACTCTCCATCGATGCCTTCTTTGGACTCGCACTCCTCCACAGAGACAGTGCTTCCCTTCCAAGACTCGAGAAAACACTCGAGAGAAAACTCGAAAGAAATCGAGAGGGAATCAGAACCTCGGCCTCAGCATACCGACCAGTATAATCCTATCGCCTCTGGGCCATCCTCTTCGCCAGCTATAGATTTGGGCGAAGAACCCCCATTGGACAAGCTGGAGCCCCCTCTATTGTCTTCAAGTGGACCGAGCACAAACACGTCCAACGAAGTGATCAAGGGGTACATTGCCACCGAGTCGACATCCAGAAGAAATTCTTTCGCTAGTCAACACTCTCGACGTAGCTCGCAGCGTCTTGAAACCAGCAGCATTCGTAGCAATGGCTCGAACCCAGGCCCAAAATTACCACCGCGACGACGCGTCGTGCCTCTGTCGAACGTAGCCCCCGAGCGGGAGCAGGAAAGCACGCCTATAAAGCTATAACTAGTCGTATAAATTGAGAAATCATGATGCTACTTCAGGATGCTACTTAGAGTGTTACTTGAGGGTGCTACTTGAGGCTGATGCTAGTCTTGCTTTTACTGTATTTTGAAAAAGAACCCCCCCCTAGCAACACAAGAGTAGGATTAAAGTGCAAGCATGGAGGAGAGTCTTGTAGAAGAGTAGCAAACAAGAGACTCTTGAGAGGCGAGCTTTCTAAAAACCGTGCATCTTGATGTCGCTCTTGGGAATTTGCAGCGCACTTGTCAGAAAGCCGTGGACCTTCTCGCGCTGGTCGCCCTGGAACTGGAGAATGTCTCCGAGCTCCGTGTCAGTGTTGATGTGGCCATTGCAACCGAAATCTTTCTTCAGAGTCTTCAGAATCCGCTTCAAATCGTACTCACCCGGAATGCCCTGCACAGTGGTAATGGTCTTGCGACCATTGCGCTGTTGGCAACGGATGTGGATCTGGTTGGAGCTCTGTGTTTTGGCGTCGCCAGTCTCAGCAAACGGATCGAAAGATTCGAGGTTATGCAAGGAGGCCATAAACTATTCGGCGACTTTACTGATAAATTGAGAGTTGTTGGGTGAGGGAAAACGCTGGAGGACACTGCTTTTTATTACCTGAGGCTTACTGCTCGGCGGTGTTTGGCTCGTGGCACAATCGCTGAGTCATCGCTTGGGACATCCTAAGGTGGCCTTGTTCGGGAGGGGTCTGTCGGCATTCAAGATGACAGTCTGAGTTACAAGCTTGAGGCACCCCACAAAAAAAAAGAATGCGAGCAGCCGCGAGCAAAAGCTCGAGCGGTACTAAAAAAAATCGCTAGTTGTGACCATGTTGGAACAGACTTTGGCCAGCTCATAGATATTATAGTTAATTAATATTTATTTCATCAGGTGAAACCTCATTGCTCTTAAATTCTGCGTGTTTCTTTATCAATTTCGAATTTTTATCAGGATTGCTTCGGTCTACACACCTCAGAGACTTGACGCCTGAAGCAATGTGTGCAACTTAGTAACAGATGGCAACTCTTTAAATTTCGTGGAGACTATGTAAAAAAAAAAACTCACTCTATGTAGGCGGCTGAAATGGTAGCTGAAATGGTGGCTGACATGGCTTTCTTGGCCAGCTTGCTAACAATCCAAAATGCCCGTCAGAGTGGTTAACGCCCTCTGCCATAGAGCACCGTTGAAGTGCGTACGTAACCCCCAGCCTCGCATTTACGAACCGCAACCCAAGTCGTTGTAAGGGCTCTTTGTATCATCAACGATTCATAACCGTTGGAACGGCCCTCGATAGCCCCCATGTCCTTCTTGCGTGGCGATCCGGATATCGAGGTCAGCGTTAAGAAGGCAATTTCGTCAGATGAGAGTGCGCCCAAGCGGAAGCACGTCAGAGCCTGTGTGGTCTACAGCTGGGACCACCGCAGCGGCAAGGCCTTCTGGCATGCCATCAGAATGCTGCCTCTACTCGATGACCCTGTCATGGTGTTCAAGACTCTGATTGTGATCCACAAGGTTCTACATGAGGGCCACAAGTCTATTCTAAAAGAGGCTCAGCACCATGTCGAGTGGATCAGGTCCCTTGCTAGCCCTATGGGTTCTGGAGGAGGATATCGACGCCTCATTGACGAGTACGTGAGGCTCCTTCTCTTCAAGCTAGACTTCCACCGACGCCACACCGTTTTCAACGGCACTTTCGAATACGAGGAGTACATTTCTCTGCGCTCTGTGGATGACCCCAATGAGGGTTTCGAGGTGTGTATCGACCTTATGAACCTCCAAGATTCCATCGATGACTTCCAGAGAGTTCTTTTTGCCAGTTTGGGCGCTAACTCTCGCAGGAAAAGCAGTGGCTCGGGGGGCATGGAGTGTCGTGTATCATCTTTGACAGCCATGGTCACTGAGTCCTATGGCATCTACAGATTTACCACCAGCATGTTGCGCGGATTACACCAACAAACGGATCCGGAAGCTTTGGATACTTTGAGATCGCGCTACTACTCTCAGCATCGCCGCTTGCGCAACTTCTACTTCGAATGCCAGGGAGTCAAATACTTAGCCTCCCTCATTACGATCCCAGAGCTCTCGAAAGAGCCGCCTGACTTGATGCAAAGTAATGAGAATGCACCGTCACTGCCAACTCGCCCCAGAGAGCTCCAGCCCATGGCCACAGGTGCCACAACCATTTCAGAAAACCCGCAGCCAATAATTCCGGAAGCAACCGGTAATTGGTGGCAGGGTCAACAACCAGATCTCGCAGCTCAACAGGCCGAAGAGGAGAGTAAGATGCTCGCAATGCAGCAACATCAAATGCAACTCGAGGCGGAACGGCAGCAGCAAGAGATGCAAGTGCTGGAGGCACAAAGACAGTTCGAGGCTAATCAGTTGGCTGCTCTTGCACAGCAACAACAGCAACAAGAAGAGCTCGCCCGAATGCAGCAGATGGCTCAGAGCAATGGTCAGAGCGCCGCATTGCAGGAGCAATTGGCCATTCTGTTGTCCCAAAAAGATGAAGCTCAGAGCATGCTCCAGCAGTACGACGATCGGGTGCGATCGCTGGAATCAGACCTGTCTCAAATTTCTGGCCTCACTCAGCAGCAAATTGATGCAAAGTCTGAGCAGATTGATAGTATGCAAGAGCAAGTCGAAAGTTGGAGATCAAAGTACGAGAAGCTGGCCAAGCTCTACTCTCAACTTCGAAACGAACACCTGTCTCTCATGGATAAGCACAGAAAAGTTCAAACTAAAGCAGCTTCCGCACACGAAGCCATTGAAAAGCGTGAAAGGGCAGAGCGTGATCTCAAGTCCAAAAATCTCGAGCTTGCAGACCTCATTCGTGAACGTGACAGGGCACGCTACGAACTAGACAAGAGTCGTGGTCAACATGTGGATGAAATAGAGCGTTTAGAACGCGATATCTCACTGCTTAATGACAGAGTATCTGAAACTGATAGATCTAAGGCCGCTGATGTATCTTTACTTGTCTCTGGCCATGCGAATCAAGTCAGGCTGCTCGAACAGCAGCTTGCAGATAATAAGAGGGAGCTCGAGACATTGCGAAACCTAGGTGCTGCTCATCGGGGAAAGGATGACGAAATCGACATTCTCAAGGAGCAGTTGCAGCAAATGGAGGAGATGATGGGGAGCCTATCTCTGAATGGGAACTCAGATGGGTCCAAACTCTCTTCTATTTTGGATGCCGTTCTCCTCGCGGCCTATGACCAAGTACAGCAAGCGCTCACTACATTCGACTCGCCTCTGGAAAGCGGAAACCCCAATGCAACCCCCCCTTATGTTCTCAACATCTGTGATGCTGCAGTCGCAAATACCGAAGAATTTTGCGACGCGTTCACACAGTACGTTGCTGAGGGCGCTGAGGGGGACACCGTTAAAATCATCACATGTTCCAGTGCTCTTTCTGGATCCATGAGCGATTTACTGCAAAATATCAAGGGCCTGGCTGCTCTGACAGCTGAAACTGACGAAAGCGAAGAGATCACTACGGCAGCACGAGAGGCTGCTACCAACTTGTGTACATTCTATGGGAGTTTGAACTCTGAGTTACTCAGTGACCTGGATGAGGACGACAAACTTGAACTCATTATAACCAACCAGGTTGAAGTGCTAAAATATCTCCAAGACATCAGCAACACTGTGGAAGGTATGTTGCCTAAGGCATCTTTGTTGCATGGTGGAAGTCTCGGACAGCAAGTCGATGGTGCGCTGGCGAATCTAGCTGACGCGGTTGCAAGCGCGAACAGCCGTCTTGCTCATCTTTACAACCAATCATCTGGCTACTCGGTATTCAGCAAAACAATCAACGACGCCATCATCGCAGCAGCTGCTGCAATTACCTCGGCAATTTCTGAGCTCATTAAGGCTGCGATTGAGTGCCAAAAGGAAATTGTTGCCAACGGCAGACAAGGCGAAAGCCCCGAAAATTACTATAAAAAGAATCACAGGTGGACGGAAGGGCTCATCTCCGCTGCACGAACAGTCGGAACAGCCACAAATATCCTCATAGAAACTGCAGACGGTACTTTAAGTGGTAAAGGGTCGCCTGAGGAATTGATCGTTTCATCTCGCGAGGTTGCCTCCTCGATCGCGCAGCTTGTTGCAGCAGCACGAGTTAAAGCCGGTCATCTTTCCAAAACACAACAAGATCTCGAGTCTGCCAGCAAAAAGGTCACTGGCTCATGCCGATCACTTGTTTCCCAGGTGGAGGAGGTCCTTGCTAAGCACAGACCTGATGCTAAAATGATTGATTACAGCACATTAAGCCCAATGGAGTTCAAGTCGACCTCCATGGAACAGCAAGTTGAAGTTCTCAAACTGGAACAGGAGCTCACACAAGCGAGAAATCGCTTGTTCGAAATCAGAAAACTGGAGTATGTCATACAAGAAGAGGAATAAATGCACAGGTTCGAAAGCATCTGATGCTACTAGAATTTTTGTTCAATTTACATAACTTAGCGACTCTCTAATATATTTGTCTTTGATGAAGCATTTAGCCTGGAGGCGTTGTAGCTGACTAACAATCCGGATTTGAAAGTACCTTTACTCCCCTTCCCCACAATTGTTACGGAAAGAGGGTGGACATGGTCAGCGAATTCGAATCAATATATGAGAACGCAGGCTGTTGCCAGAAGGAAATCATATCATTGGGGGAAAGATTCGAACCAGACAGTCTCACCAGTTTTTTGCCCATTCCGAGGGAGCAATTTTATCCGGCTAAACCCTTCTACTTTACGACAGCAGTTGACCCAGACTCACTTGTCGACACAGTTCTACTCTACAATTTCGAAGATGAAAGGTCCTCAAAGAATGCAGCAGATTCATCGTCAGAAAACCGATGCGACCAGCTGGTTGCTGAGAAAGGCGTAGACAAAACCGCCAGAGCCTTCAAGCACATCATCGAACCTAGTTGGCTGCGAAGGATCAGGCTTAAGACTTCTAAACCACCACCCAAAAAGCGACGAGGTAGGAAAAAGAAGATAAGACCCAATCCTTTGGTGATCGACTTGGAGTATCGAAACAACAAGTTTCTCTTTGGTAAAGCTCTCTTGCATCCAAGATTGGGTTTTCTCACATTCCACGAAGCAGCTTTTACTGTGGCATCATTATGGAACGACTACGATAATTTTAACGCCTGTGATTATTTCACTCTTCTAACGCTCTGTACGTCCCTCCAACCCAGCAAAGCTTTCAGTATGCCGCTCTTTGTCCGATTAAATGACTTTCTTGAATTCAGATATGCATATGCAAGTTTTGAAGATTTTGTCAAGATCATGATCCTCTTAGCTGACATTCCAACATTTATGAGAAAAAATCCGAAAAACAAAGTTCAGAAACCACGCGCTCCCTCTCGAGATAAATTTTCTATGGTTTTCAGCTTCTGAGATGTGGATATAGCTGGCCCTCCTTCTTTCAGAGCAACCAACTCAGCTCTTAAAACCTTCCTTATAATGGCAATGGTGATTGGCGTGTACCAGCCATCGTTAATGTCTGCTTCTGGCCTCAGGTCGTCTGTGTTTATGTACTGCTCGAGATAACCATCGGCAATATCGGCAAGTTGAAGCAAAGGAACGTCAGGAAAGTTAGTCCCATCGAATACATATTCTCCGGTAGCTGTGTTTCCGCTTTCTTCGAGTTTCTCCTCTGAGCTGTTCGAACTAGGTTTAGAAGTCTCGTCGACGGCAATGCGAAAATGCTCTACCTGATATTTAGCCATTGAGCAGTCAGATGAGGGATCGCGCCCGTAGCGAATATACGCTCCTCGCCAGGGACCACTTCGGTAGTAGTAAGACACGTAAGGCAGCGCATACTTCAAATATCTCGAGACGTAGCTCCCCAACTTGTGTTGCAGAGATCTTCTCGTGTAACTTGGTCTCTGCTCGAATAAACTCTTCAGCTCTTTTATACACTGCTTGATGCTGTCTCGGGGATTGCTCTCGAGCCCTTCTGGAGGTTCGCTGGGCACAGGATCCCCCCAGTTGAGCACGTTGGAGATTACCTTCGCGGTTGATGATGTGTGGATTAGGCGCTGCTGTCCAGACTCATCGTCGACAAACTTGACATAGGGGCTTTGCTTGTAGCCGTAGTAAAACGGTTGAGTGCTGAGCGTGAAGCGTGGAGGCGGGATTATGTCTTCGAGTGCAGGCTTACTCTGCAAGCTAAGCTTTTGGATTTCAGCTAAATCTCCTGTGAAAACAGACCGTTCCATTTGCCTTAGAAAAGCAGAATCAGCCGTGTAATACTGGAAGTCCGCCACTTCCCTGAATCTATGGAGCTGCTTCACGCTTAATTTCGGCGTGACTTGAGCTCTTTGTCCTTGTTGGGCACCTCTTTGCAACGCATCTACCACATTGGACATATCCTCACCATAACAGCTTTTTGGAAGAGAGATATTCACAACTAGATTTCTGGAGGGCAGAGCAGAAGAACTGATAGCATGATGAAACCTGCAATTGCGTAACTTGAGCAGTAGGCCTTCTGGGTCCTTGGCAAGTGATGCCTGCGCGCCTACTCTTGAAATCTCGGAAGGCCCACCAACTGCTTCTATGGCTTTGTCCAGGTTCACGACTTTAAGAGGAAGCTCTAGGCAAACTACATCCTGTAGAACACCGCTAGCTTCCATAAGTACTCCTTCTAAACGTGCAGCGGTGCTCACGTCTGATTACAACGCGTGCCGAGAATGAGTCTAGGGTTTATATGTATATATGCAGGTGAACATGCACTGCAAAGGAGTACATCTGGAATTAGATCATATTAAACAACGTCATAAAATGCAGTCTTGAGTGCAACCTCAAGCCAGAGTTCTGACATGATTGTTTCGGATAAACGGCATCACAGTCTCAGTGCAGTAGGCGAGTCATGGACCAATCTTGGATCAATTGGGGTTTGTCTTTAGTAGTTTTTGCATGCAGACCTGGAGTCAATCATCTACAGAAAGCCTTTTCCCTGGAGTTTTCGACCCAGACGTCGAGACTGGAGGAGCGTTCTCAGGTGTCCTGTTCTTGTTGGTACCATCCTGAGTCTCAGCACCTATAGGTGACCCGTCCATCAATGCCTCCTGTTGAACAGCGTCAATCGAGTTTGGCGATTGTTCCTCGACGGATTCGCTGCCGTTGTGCGCTTTGATCCAGTCGATGTCAAGCTGGTAAGGCCCATACTGGCCGTCAATCAAACTTATTCCAACACTACGAACGGCAGATGTGTCCAAACGCTCCTGATGTTGGATGACTCCGCCGTTGGTAAGAATGAAATTAGAGAATGAAACCGTGACAGTCTCCCATTCTCCCGGAGTCCTCAGAAACAGCCTATGCTGATAAAGATCAGTTGGGTAGGGCGTATCAGCCTGAATGTTCACAAAATACTTTCGATAGTCACCTCGAACTCGCATCGAAAGCTGGGAGAACTGAGACCAATCATGAAAAGACGAAGATCCCATTCCCAAGAGAGATGGCGGTAAGTCCTTTGTACGCAGCATGGCATATCCTAGACGTACCACATCAGGTCGATCTTCTGGAAGGTCAAGACTGATTTCGCCTTCGAATCTCGCAAAAGGGCGCTGGTGGGGCTCGTTCTTTAGGCTTAAGCTGACAGTGCTGAACCCGCCAAGGTCCTCATCACTGCGTGTTAAAAGTGTGTCTAAGGCAAGAGGAGGTTGCGTAAAATCAACGACAACCTTCTCGGCAGCTTGCTCATCAACATTGGGTCTAGCAAAATTGCGAAGTTTGCTGAACAAGGAATACTCACGGCTCACCACACGTGTTCCGCGTAATGGGGACAATGAAGCACAATGCCATTGTCGAGCACTCAAATACCTGACGCCTCTCCATGTGCTCTTCAGGCTTAAAGCTAACATACTAGTCAAGCTCAATTGTTCCACGGAAGGCGCAAAGCACCTGAATTCACAAGAGAAATACAGTGAAATGGGGTGGTGCTGAAAGTGCAGGGAAACAGGTGAAGTCCTTAAACCTAACCCTTAAAATGTCATTGATCAGCTGTGACCGGATAGCGAACTTCCAATGTCTGGAAGAGGCATTCAGCGGTGCCATTGTGCTGCAGCTGTGAAGACGTTTTCGAGTATAACTTCAAACGCAGCCTTCAACAATGAGAGTTTTTAAGTGTAAATGAAAATCTGTACGATTCAATAAATATTTACTCGAATGTCTGTAAGTCAGGAAGAGTCTAAGGCTCAAGCCCCTCCAGGGGCCGCTCCAGAGTATTCCGTGATTCCTCCAACATTCAAACCGCCAAGATGGAGAGATGTTCCCTGCATTTTTATTCTGCTGAGCTTTCTGATAGGCTTCATCGTTGTTGCCACTCTCGATCTCATTGACTACTCCAAAACGAGGTGCTATAAAAGCAGTTTTGGAGACTCGAGAGTCGTATTCTTCGATCCCCAGATTCTCAGCCTCATTTCTATATGCATTCTCTTCACTTTTATCTTCGCAGGTTTGTATTACTGCATTGCTGCGATGTACACCAGCCACTTTGTGATGATTTCGATGGCTCTGCAAATTGCCGTCTCGCTTGGATGCTCAATCTTCTATCTGTCTCAAGCTCGTTGGCTTTCTGGCGCCTTCAGTATACTGTGGTTAATTTCAAGTGCCATAATATACTGGATAGTGCGCACATTTATCCACACTGCGACAATCCAAATCGATATAACAATGCGTGTTGCAGAACGGAATGCATCACTGATATTTATCAGTGTTCTAGGCGCGCTCTTTAGCGCTGCGTGGTCAGTGTTAATAGGCTCTGTTGCTCTTGCGGGATTTGGGAAAACAATAAGTGAAGAGTGTTCTGCGAAGCACAGGCTCAGGCCAGAAGGGGAATTTCTTGCTCTGTTGGCCTACGTTGCAATAAGCAACTACTTAATGACCGAGATGGTGAAAGGATGTGTTCGAGTTGCCATATGCTATACGTTTGGTTGGTGGTGCTTCATGCCGAAAGCTCAACCACCGTCGGCATTCGTGACGGATACAAGAGATGAGTTCCCGAGCATCCCGTCTGTAACTTGGATGGGCCTCCTTGCATCGTTGACCTACTCGCTAGGCTCCATATGCTTGTCGAGTCTTTGGCTAGCGGTGGTCAAGTTACTGTCTCAAATCCTTGCAATTTGGTCTCAGGCTCTGATGGTCAACCCGACAGTTGATGTAGGACCCGACATTTCACTCATTCTCTTAGCCTGGCTTCTCAGCAATTTCGTCTCCTACCTCGACTCTGCTCTTACCCATTTCAACAACTACATCCTGGTCTACATCGCCGTCGATAATGTGTCGTACTTTGAGGGGTTCATACGTTCTCTTGACTTGATCGCAAGTGAAGGTTTTAATGCTGTGTTAAACGACTGTTTGGCTGGTGGCACCTTGACTTTTGGTTCTTGGTGCATCGCAAGCATTGTAGCACTCATTGCCTACATCTACATGCGGTGGATTCAACCTTATCCCGTCGATGGCATCTACTTCATCTGCTCGTATGTCTTATTGATAAGCATGCAAATCTGTAGTATTCTAACAACAGGGATCTCAAGTGGAGTTCAAACGATATTTGTCGCGATGGCAGCGGAGCCAGCGCGGCTCCGCCAAGTGCACCCGCAAGTTTATGAGGCTCTCACATCACAGTAAGTCAGAAATGTAAATCCAAAAGTCTAAACAAGTGTACATCTAGATAAAGCCCCCTACGCCTAACATGGGGACGCTTAGCACGAGGACACCTCCAAGGTGACAGGGTTTTTCTTAAAATGAACACTCTTTCGGCGTACTGGCGTGGCTGGTGGCATCGCAGTTGTTGGTGACGCAACCGGCGAATCTGTGGGGCTGGAGCTCGCGCTTTTGAGTGCTGGTTTCTGGGGTTTTGCAAGCGGAAGCTTGTTGGCTTTTTCTCGTTTACAGCGAGCACAGGAGCAGATGAATCCCCAATTTGAACGTAACTCGCTTTGCCGTTCTTCAAGGCCAAGCTCCGGGTTAACGTAGGAAGTTTGGAGCTCCTGTCCCGCTTCTATTGCTTCATTGGCGAGAACTATGATTCCATCAGACTTCGACGGAGACCGGAATAGAACCTTGACATTCGGCTCACAGCTGTGATTGAGGTTGGCGTGAACCTCGAAGATGCAGCCCTTGACGTTGTTTAAATTCACTAGGCCAATACCTTCAAGAAACTCTTCGTAGCTCAAGTTGTGCACCGGCTTGACCGCAGAAGCCAGAATCTGATGCCCCCGCTTCCACATTTGTTCGTGTTGCTCAAATTCAAGACTGCCTGTATCAGAAACGGCCTTCTGCCGAATATCTTGTCTGATTCTGGCCATTCCCGAGATTGTTTTGGCGAATTGCGAGTTGGGGCCATGCTTTATTTTGTGCAAAAGCATTAAGGCAAACGCGTAGCCCGCATTCCAATTCTGGTCGAGACAAAATTGCTCATATAGCTTCCATTTGCTTTGCAATATGTGAGGGCGAGTCGTTTTGGTATCGTGATGGGTATCTGGATGCCCGATGTCGAGACGCTTGCAGTTATTAGAGCACCAATTGGCTGTGCAGTGGTAGCAGGCTATTCCTTCTCTAGGCAGCGGCGCACCATCTGCAGCAGTTCGCAAAAGTTTGGCACAGTATGCACAACATCGACCGCCTCTCATGAGACGTAACATTTCTACTGATGCTGCTAGCACCGTCGGAGTCTCCTCCCAGATTTTTTCCCCAGCTTTAAAGTTCTTTGTAGCATAGAGCGCTTTGCCTTTGGCTTTGGTCATAAGTAGCTTGGTACCAAGAGGACACTGTATGCTTGGCACGAGATCAGACTTTGTTTCCTTGACGAAAGTAAACTTTGGCTGGTTTGGCTGAAGATTGAATTCTTTCAAAGCTGCCTTCATGCGCTTCTCAGATAGCACCCAATTGTCTTCTGCTTTAGCTTCTTTGACACAGGCCAGGAGCTTGGCGTAACTCAGATTCTCGGTCTCAGGACGCTTTTTCCAGATTTCTATTATTGTCGCTACAATCTCACGACTTCCAGGATTGTAGTCTTGAGACATTTTGCAATTCGCGCTTGAGTCGCTTGCTAGATTTTCTTGCTCTCGAGGTGCCTCTGCTTCACCATGCATATAAGAAGAGCCTCTTGCTTTCAACCTTGAGCTAACCCTGCTCCAGCCGTTGGGACGTTTCTCACCGCAGGCCAAGGAAAAAAAGTGAGACACGTGATTTAACTTCCTGCAAGCCCCCTATGAATAGCAATGTGAATGATTTCATATTTACTGAAAAAAGCGGCTAATTTCATTAACAGCAGTGGCAAATCATGATGCCAGGCATAGTCTCAACTACACTGTACGAAGATGCCTACATTGTAAGATAGTGTGAGCGAGGTTAGGTTAAGGGTTTTCGATTTTCAAATGTAGTGACCCCTGCATTACTCTGAAAGCTGCGTCAGAAAGAGCTATCAGATCTGCAACCCGAGGGCATTTTAATTTGATCAATGTTGTGAATACTGAAGGTGAGAGTTGAAGCCATGCCAAAGCGATTCTTAATCATGACAGCGCTCTGCATTATTCCTCTGCATAACGATTCAAGTCGGAAATGGAAGCTTTTCATGTGTTTCGATTTGGACGCTTGACAAAATGAGCGCAATCTGTAGATTTGGCCGACCGATTTCCAATGAACTACCTTTCGCCTTAATCTATCGACTCTCTGCGCCATACCCGTTAAACTTCGCCCTAACCTCTCTGCAACGGTTCTTCTCCACAGCCGAGCATAAGCCCTGCAATAAATCGCGTCAGTTAGGGAAAGCTTGAAGCCAGCTTATAGATTATTGACGTATTGGCATGCGAATTCCTTGGATTAAAGGGCTTGGTATCGCAGTTCCTGCATCTGGTGCCTACTATGCAGCAGGGTACTCCTCAGGAAACACTGGATATGCTCCAATTAGACCAAAGTCTTGGGTGACCAACCAGATGAACACAAACGCAAGCATTTCCGCATACAAAAGCAACCCGAAGTTTCAGCAATTGACACATGCCTCGAGAGTTGCGGAGCTTCATGGCGAGGACGGAGCTGTCAGTGAGGTAACAATGAGTTTCAGAGACCTCGCGGATCCCCAGCACACCATAACCTTTGTGCATTGTGGACCCCACACAGTTGGATTCCCATTTCTGGTCCACGGGGGTGTGCTTGGGGCCCTTCTCAATCAGTCTGCCGATTTGGCCTACTCAAAATCTGTGTCTGGCCATCTCACAATCAAATACAGGAACCCCACCGCTGTCGACTCTATTCTGAAAATAGAGTCTCAAAGAAGCAAGACCGGTTTGGACCTGTTTATTTATTCGGCAGATAACAACAAGCTCTTAGTTGAAGCAACGTTCGTTAAATAATTGTTACTTACGAAATTGACACAGCACACTTAAAAGTAATCTGAAGCATCTGCATTACGCATGAAGTCATTTTCTTCAGCGGGGCGAGATATTTCGTGCCACATATGCCTTTACAAACTCGTTGAGTTCCTGGCCAATGCCTCTGTTGCCAGAGGATGTTAGCTGGAATACCCTTTGGGCAAAAAGAATTTTCTCCTCGTCGCTAACGGATCCCGGAGGCAGAGTCATGAGCAGCTGTTGGAGCCATGTCACAGAGGCCACCGGGGCTAATCGGAACGCAAAGTCTATTAGTCTTTCTGCCATGTTCTCAAAGTATTGATCGGGTTTGAGCAGGAACAAGAAGAACAGGGACTGCACAATCAGGTAGCCATGTTTCTCGATCATTCCTGCAATTGTTGATCGTATGTCACTATCCGGCTCTTTGCCATATTGCGGCACAAAGCTTTCGATGTCGTCGAAAAAGTGACTAACTGATACCAAGGCTTCGGTATCCCAGCTGTGATTGAAGACCTCTACACTAAGAAGCACTGCAGACTCGAACACGCTCGCGAAGAACTGGTGTGGGAAATATACCGTGAGATCACACAGCATGTGGAAGCCGTGGTATATTACTGACGAGAGAGTTGTTAGGCGATCAACAACACCTCCCTCTGCTTTGAGCAAATCTATAGTTGACTGCGAGAACAATGCTTGACACATCCCCGTGCTGAAATTCCACACTTCCTGTACAAGTTCTTGAGGGACGTTTTGGCGGGAATTGAAGCATTGAATGATTGCACTGCTGAGTTCGAATAGTACTGGCGACATAGGTTTGCTTCCGGCGCAGATACGAACAGCTGCAAGCAGCTGGGGCGTAAAATCTGTGAGAGCTGCTCCAACATTGAACAGAGCTCGAATGGCGAACCTGGAGATGCTTTCAAGTATGACGTCGTTGGTCACTCCAAAGTCCACGTAAAGTTTTAAGAGCAGCTCATTGTGAGCTTCAATGACCTTTACCAGAGGGTGAGCTTTGCTACCTGCGCTGATCTCCACCCCACTGGTCATTTTTTCTTGTGAATCTGGCACATTCACCATGGCTATCAAACTACCGAGGCCTTGTATGTCGAAGGCCACCTGTTGTTCTTGCTCTGGAAGAGAACAGCCATTGCCACTCTGCGAGTTTCCAGCGTTGCACAGAGCGGTGGCTCGATCAATTACGGGAGCAAATACAGCCATTAAAGCTTCCTCAAGTTTTGCGGGAGGGAGATGGCTAATGATTGCACCCAATCCGTCACTATATTTGCATAGCGATTCTACGTCAACTCGCCCAGAGAGTGTGCCGTAGAATTGCAGAAGCTGAGGTAAATAAGAAACCATAGATTGGGACGCGTCCGTGCAGAGGTAGAGAAAGGCATGCGCAGCAGCCCGTCTCACTTCGAAAAAATTCGACCAGACCGCCGCAATTATGTATTCAAGTTCGAACTCGATCACATTGGGATGTTGTGCAGACCACTCTGAGTATCGGCCTAGGAGCATGAGGGCCGCATGCTGCACCAGCTCTTCCTCGCTGAAGGGCAATTTAGGAAGCAGCTCAAAAATCTTAGGAAGCCACAGATTCTCATCCGAGGGAACTGTACGAGCAATCGCCCTGATGGAGAACAGCATGGCCTCTAAAGGCTGATGACGAGGAGGCCGCTGCTCTGTCACTATGACCCGCAGCCTGCTGTAACACCATTCGAGAGTCTGCACATGGCCGGCAATAGAACTGCAGATCTTCAGCATGTCGCCTATGTCGTAACGAAAGTCGCGGAAAAACTCCTCTTCCTCTAAGTTGCCATGAAAACTTTCCGGGAACTCCAATAATCCGATGAAAGACTCAAAGAGGCCTATGAATACAGGAACAAACTCCTCACGAGAGGCTTCATTTGCGCCAGAGGTAGATCCAGGCAATGGTTCCCCCAGCACAGTTCTTAGTTTGTCGAAGAAATCGAACGTCAATTCCACTGTGTCCAATTCAACATTGGGAGTTGCCACGCATTGTGTGACTGCTTGTAACAGGGGCATAAAGTTCTCTGGATTCCTGCCAATGAGAACATGCCATGACTCTGCAGCCTCACTCATTAGCCTAGTGAGATCACGATGGAGCTCAGAATCGTTTTCGTATTGTGGGGAGTAGATACCAGCCAGCTCGATTATTTTTGGGAACAGCACTTTAATGGCGTCCTGCACCACGAGCTCGTGAACCTCCGTCGTTTCAGAGATGATGGTGATAAGACACTCAATTGCTGCACTACGCGCCTCCTCGTTACTGATTCCAGCAATTATCCAATCGACAAGCGGAGAGGAAATAACCTCCGGCAAATCTACCTCATTGAGCCACGGCCGTAATGTTTCGAAAAACAGGGATTGTGTAGGGCCGCTCTGAGCCATAACATCGGCTCGAGACATCATGAAGTTGAGAACAGAAGGGGCGTTGTTCTGTATGAGCGACGTTGCTCTGCGTAGCCTCAATGCAGGATCAACCAACCCTGGTTTCGAGGAGCTGAACTCCTCAGGGAGGACCTTGAGGAATTCGAACAGCAAAGGCACCATTTCGATACTATTGAACCTCGCCATGAGTTCTTCTACAGGGTGTTCCCATTCGTTGACCTGCATAGCGAAACCAGCCAATGCAATGCAAAGCTGCACACCGACAACGCTTAGAAGGGCCGCATTTCGTTCAAGTAGCAACAAAATCTGGTCCTTCAAAGGCAGACGAGCTTCTCGAGGCACTTGGTGGATATCGAATGCAACTTTATTTCGTAACGTCTGGGCACAAAAAATCTTGAGTGCTCGAGGGTATGCATCGCTCTCGAGGACCTCGTAAACGACTTCCCACGCCTTTGAGCTGCGCTGGAATTCTTGGAGCCACGCGTTGTACTCCTGTCTGCGACCGGAGTCATTTTGTAGCCCATCAAGAGCATTCACCAGCGCCTCTAGGGACATGGAAACTGTCAACGGGAAGAATCAATATGTATGCGATGAATACCGTAAACAGATCGACAGGCTCGGGCAAGGGCAGCAGCTGTCGCATGCAAATGGCTGGTAAGAGCACACAAAGTTGGGTTGCCAAGAGTGAGCGCGTCGTGCTTTGGCAGACTGTTTTGAGGACGGAATCTGCTGCAGGGGAAACTTAGATCAAACTAGTGCACCACGACTAGTATGAGTTCGAAGATAAATTTAGGGGACGATCAAAAGCTTAGTTTGCATTGCGCAATTTGCAGCAGTGGATCCTTCATAGTTCAGATAAATTAATTTATTTCCAACATAATCTGTTGCTTTTATAATAGCCACGAAATGAAGATGCAGGTTTACTCCTCGTCTTCGCCCTCAGCCTCGCCGTCGCCCTTGGAGGCAGCGTTCTTGGCATTACGACGAGCAACACGTCCAGGACGGCCACCACCGAAGGGAGACTTCGGCGAGAAGTTGATGTGCTTCTGAGAGTCGAGACGAACGAGGAAACTCGGGACATTGACGGTCTGCTTGCCAACGACAATGTGGCGCTGGGTGATAAGAACACGGGCGTGGTGAATCGAACGGGCAAGACCGAGCTTGAAGACCTGGGTCTGGAGACGGCGCTCCAAGAAGTCCTCGATGGACAAAGCAAGGACGTAATCGAGCTTCATCTTGTCCTCAGTAAGGACACCGGAACGAACGAGCTTGCGGATAAGCGCATTGCCCTCGAAAAGACGCTTCTCATCTTTCTCGTCACGAGTCAAAAGATCACGGGCAGCACGGCGGATCTTAGAGAGCTGCAGACCGATACGGTAGAGCTCACGCTTGTTACGGAGACCGTACTCACCACACAGCTTCAGCTCAGCGTCGAGACGGGTGGCCTCGAAGGGACGCTTTGGCGTGGAGTAAGTCTTGGACTGCGACCTGGGAGCAGAAGGCATTCTTGTTCACACAATCCACGTTTACGAGATGCTAAACCAAAAGGCTACTGCAATGGTGATCTGCGATACCCGCGTGACCGGGTGATTTTTTCAGAGTTGGGTCATGTGGGGCTGGGACCAATCCCCCGCCATACGGGCGAAATGGGCGAAAATCCTGCAGCCGCTGATGGCCGCTTCGACAACTGAGCCCTCCAGCCCTAGCTTAGTTAAGAGTCTCACCTTCTCGCACGCTGCGCGGCGGCATCCTCAGGAGATAATTCGAATCGACATCAGTTCTACAGCTGACATGCTGCCGCCAGCAGGCTTGTGGCACGCTAGATAAACTCACAATGAAATTTCTGTTTCTTCCCCATCAATTGATACGTGCCTTGGCGGCCCGACCCCGATCCTGGGTGAGAGGGGCACTAGGGCTCAGGGCGTTAGGTAAACTTCCGGTCCCACGCCCGCGTTGGGAGTTTTCGCTGGAACCCTTTTCCGGCAAACCGCTCGACAGCCTGGGTGCTGTGACAAGATCAAGCTGGTGAATAAAGTCCTGTTCTTTAGCGAAATATCGAACAATGGGTAAGAGTCGTGGACTTCGCAGTGGTACTCGTTACGCCTTCTCGCGCGACTTCAAGAAGCATGGCGTCATCCCGATGTCGGTCTACCTAAAGACCTACCGCGTCGGTGACATTGTCGATATCGTTGGCAATGGTGCTGCCAAGAGCTTGCCCCACAAATGGTACCACGGCAAGACTGGCGTTGTCTTCAACATCACCAAGAGCTCTGTCGGCGTCATCATCCAGAAGCCCGTGGGCAACCGCTACATCGAGAAGCGTCTCGCTGTCCGTGTCGAGCACGTCCGTCACTCTAAGTGCCGTCTCGACTTCATTAACCGTGTCAAGGAGACCGCTCAGAAGAAGATTGAGGCTCGCGAGAAGGGCATCCGCGTCCAGCTCAAGCGCATCCCACAGCAGCCCCGTGAGGCTCACAAGATCAGCTTTGCTGAGCGCCCCGAGACTATCTACCCGGTGCCTTACGAGACTTACATCTAATTATTTTATAAAACTATTGAATAGCACGCAAATGCCTTGATGGCTGCAGTATATTCTCGTGGAGTCACCGTATGCTCTATGGGTTCAATCGACGCAACCCATCCCCCACGTTGATAGGAGGCTCATTGACACAGTTCTGATAACGGAAAACTAAATTTGTGCCGCGATTGTATCTCGGGTTTTGGCCCTTTCAGACTTTACTATATTCACTCTTGTAATTTCAGCTCAAATGTCGCTTTTTCGCCTGTCTGCAGAGATCGCAAAAAGTATAACCCCTTCCCACAGCTTGGCATTCTCAGGCTCGAGGCGTAACTGCAGATGCGGGGCAATTTGAGCGTTGACAGCGTTCTGGAGAGCGACGAGGGCGCTGCAGAGCAGCCTGTCGAGGGCTCTGTGCCGTCGAGAGCCTCGCTTGCCCGACAGAAGGCACCCGTGAGTCCATGGGTTCATTTCTTTGCTGGAGGCATCGCAGGAATGGTCGGTGCCGTCGTGACAAGTCCGTTAGATGTTGTCAAAACCAGGCTGCAGTCAGATTTGCACAAAACTTTGAGCCATTCTGGTCAGCAGCGGTCTCGGTTCGTGCTCGTTCGGGGCGTCCATCACGTCACAGATACGTTTTCTATCATTGCCAATGTCTATCGCACAGAAGGTGGTCGTGCCCTCTTCAGAGGACTTGGCCCGAATCTGGCAGGCGTCGTGCCAGCGCGCGCGGTCAATTTTTTCACTTATGGGATCGCCAAGGACATCATTGCCCCACAATTCGATGATCTTGAGCAAATTAAGCCTCAAACACATTTGCTCTCGGGTGTCGCGGCCGGGTTCGTTACTTCAACAGTCACAAATCCAATTTGGTTAGTGAAAACTCGGCTCCAGCTCGACAAGATCCACAGCGAGGCCAGCGGGCCAGGCACTCGCCTTTACAAAAACAGTTTTGATTGCACCAAACAGATCCTTCAAAAAGAAGGCTTTTTCGCGTTGTACAAGGGACTCACGGCTTCGTTTCTCGGTTCCTCGGAGAGCTCGATGCAGTGGGTGCTTTACGAGCAGATGCGCACTTTCATCAGACGTCGTCAGGAACGCCGGGTCTCGCGGGGGATCGAGATAACTCCGTACGACAAATTCATGGACTGGTTCGCCACCAGTGGGGCTGCTGGCGCAGCGAAATTCATTGCCTCGCTCATAACGTACCCCCATGAAGTTGTGCGGACCCGATTAAGACAGGCCCCTCAAGAAAATGGTAGACCGAAGTACACTGGCTTGATACAATGCTTCCGCAGAGTATTCGCAGAAGAGGGCATGGCTTCTCTTTATGGAGGACTCACTCCGCACTTACTGCGGACAGTTCCGAACAGCATCATCATGTTTGGAACCTGGGACTTGATCGTGAGACTCGTGGCTGGAACCCAATGAGTCTTGTCAGTTTCCAAATGTACATAGCTCCAACATGTCTCGCAACACGCTATTGCAAAGCAAACTTCCTGCGGAGCGGCGCAGTTTGCAAGAACGTAAATGCATTACTCATTAACAATAATTCTAATATATGCAACACTCAAGTTAGCTATATGGAATAGTGATATATTCATAATAGACAGAGTTCAGCTAGCCTTGACGCAATAAATTAGGCTGCAGAGACTTCTGGGGCTGGGTGTAAGCTATTCTAAGTTCAAAGATCCAATAGAGGATCCATCCTCGGCAGTTGAGCGTCGCTTTCGTCGTCGTTCGCGGGGCGAGGTGTGCCTTGACAGCAGCCGCTTGGGCCTATTGAACCTTGTAGGAGAGCTCTCCTCTACAGTTCTTGCCATTCGAGGAATTATCTCGCGGTCCTGCATAAGGTGAGCAGCCCCTTGCTCCTCCAACTTGGCTTCCCGTTGCCGCTGACTCAAGCGCAAATTCGCACGCATGTTTTCTGCTCTCCTCTTCACCATAACTCTCACGAATTTCTCTTCCCCGCGGTGTTGCTGTTCCCTCTGATGGTCTACGTCCGCTCTTATCGTGCTCTCTGCTTGTTCACCCTCAGGAGCTTCTCTTCTTGTACGAATCATGTCGGAGTCGAGCCTGTTTCTCTCTGCTGCCTGTGTGTACATATGTTGTATGCGCAGGATCCAGTCTTCATTGGGTGTGGGCCCATCAAGAGCAATTTGCTGCATTGCAGCGGACAATTCCTTGGGCACTTTGCACCTCCTCGGATCATAAAGCGTGAAAATCTGGAATCGCTCAGCCAATTCTAGAGCGATATCCATGTCTAGCTCCGTGTGCAAGCACTTACTCGGTAATATGGGATCAATGGCGAAGTCAGATACATCTGGGTGATCATCTCCGCACGTAAGACGGCGCAAAACCTGCCATTCAAAAAGCAAGTGAGGCATGGCGCAGCTACGAACTAGTAATGTGAGGTGCTGGCACACGTCGAAGCACAAACTGCGCTTTTCTAGCTTAAAGTACAGTCTCGCTCTGAGTAGCATCAATTCCAGCAGCAACACAGGTTTTGTGTTCGCCACAGAGCGGAAGAGCTCGCACTGGAGTAAAGATTGAGCTTGGGCTTTGCTTACTGGCGTATTTGCATTGATTAAGGAACGAATGGACTGCATAAGGTAGAAGATTTCCTTAGCTTTTGACTTATGGAAGCTGCGTGCGCGGCGCTGTGCGATCACAGCAGCCGTAATGTGTGATCCCGTCAAGCTGTGTTTGAAAATCTCAACTTGAGTCCTCAACTCTTTCTGGCGTGCCGTGATCTTGTCTTCAGTGCATTTACCGCATTCAAGTTCAGCTGCAGTAAGATCGTGAACCTGCATCAGGGCGTAAGACATGATGAGGCCCCGAGTCTTCTCGTAATAATCGTTGCGCGATTCAATAGGGACCTTAACCAACTCTTGTATGGCTGTCAGCGGGCTCCTGCGCTCAAAACAGGCGAACATAGCCAAATCGCATGCCTCTGAAACTGAAGATTTTTCAATCTTCTTGCGCGCAACGATCATGTAGCTCTCACAGAGCTCTTGATGACCAAAGGCGTTCCAAATTTTTGCGTTCAAGATGCAGAACGGCGCGATCCACTGCCTTCGCTCAGAGACTCCAAGGCTGCCGAAGTGTGTCCGCAAATACACGATATCTTCTCGCAACGACGATGGGTACTCACCGTAATTGAGATAAGCCTGAAGACTTTGAATGCGGCACACAATTCGCTCGAATTCCGTGGTGGCATTGCGCAACAAGTAATCACGCAACATTTTAGGTGAGATTGCTGGGATTTGAGGTGGCGCTGTGAGGCCAGCAGTCACTCCTTGGGCGTCTATCGCATGTGAATTTAAAGCCCCAGCTATAAGACCCGGAATAGAACTGTTAGGAGCTCCGGCCTCAGTGAAATCTATGTAGTCGCTGCCGAATAGAACGGGCGGACCATAGAGGTTCAGGAAATCGAATAGCCAGCTGACGAGGCTGCAAACAGAGCTCGAGTCCGAGTGTTCGGTTGACGCAGCGACCTCACGCGAGGCTAGATCGAGCCGACCTGAGTTGCGCATGACATTGATGAGGTCACGTCGGTCGCGAAGGAAAGCCTCGCAGACCAGCTCGAATGCTGCAGCCACATTGTTTTGGGTGAGCCGTGCTTGTGCAAGCTCTGCATAGCCCCTAACTGAGTTACTGGACTGATTAGCTCGGCGACGTATTGTGTCTTCTGCGAGGCTTACATCAATGGCTGGCAGCTCGGGCGCAGTGTATCCACTCAACTCCGCAGGCGTCGGAAAGGGCGAGTGGGACCTCCTGGATTTTTTGCCAAATCTCTGCCTTTTTGTCTCAGTCGCAGCAAGCTCGGTGTCTTGTGCGGTATCTGGCCCGGTGTCCTGCATGACGTCCTCCTGTCTTGGACTTTGACCTTGTTCAATCTGATCCGGCTCATTCCCTCGCTGTTCAGCATCGGGTATCTCCTCAGCAGCGGACTCGTAGCTGGAATCGTCGCTGGAATCGTCGCTAGATGTATCGCGCATGGCAATGGCCGCCGGGCCGCTGACGGGGTCAACGAGAAGAGAGTCTAGCAGACATATGTCAGTTTGGGAGTCACAGCGCTGCGGGGGAGGCAACGACGTGACATGGTGGTGATGTGAGATAGTCTTGTCACTTTCTGGATTCGCTGGAGCGATGGCCGGACCCAGCACAGAACCAAGCATCTCGGGGTCTACGTTAATTGGACCAACGAGCATCTCCTCGAGAAACGGGTTAGCCTCTCGGACGAAACGCAACCATATTTCTGTGGCTTGATCAGCGTCGAGCACATCATAACACATCCAGACGTCAAAGACAACGCTACCCAGAAAGGAACTGGCACCCGTGTTCGAGGACGATATGTTTTCGTAAATTGGACGTAGGGCCTCTGTCAAGGCCTCCACAGAGGCAAGATTGAGTTTCAGCAGCTCGGGAAAAGTGCCGAGTTCCTCTTCCCGGAATTTCTCAGCGAGACGGTCAAGCAGACGGCGCCGAGGTGAAGGTCGAGGATATATGGTGTAGAGCTCCGGTGAACCCTCGAAGTAAGAAAGAATGGTTCCCCAGAACCGCGGGTCGTCTCTCAGCGGAGCATCCTCGAAATCCAGGAAATATCCAGCTATAAGGGCTACCGTCATGCGTTCAGGAGTAAGGGCATTCAGGGAAGCGCGGGCAGGCTGGGCTCCAGGCATTGCCGAAGGAGAAAAGGTTGTCAGCTGCAGGTATGCCGCTATTTAAGCGCAGTTTTACTCTCCTTCTCACCTCTTTAGCGCCTATTTCTGGTTACATCCAGATAGTCCTAATTACCCCTGGCGCGTGACTTCTACTGCACACGCAGTATGTGGTAGATAATCAAGGGTCGTAGGCCCGACAGTACAACTGTCAAGGTGCAAGAGACTTTGACGGAGGGCAACCCTGAAACCACCTTTCTGCGATTGCATGCACGCTTGATTTGCTCATAAAGATGCCCTCGAAGTTCGTGGCAATGCCCTCGAGCCTGAGCGACGAGGCCGGCGCGAATTCGGCCCGGCATCGGTTCAGGCATTTGCAGATGGACTCCTACCAGCAGCCCGAGAACGCCCTCGAAGTCGAGGTCAGGAATCCGCGCACTCATGGCTCCACAAGATCCACATACACCGACTACGAGATCGTTGTACAGAGTAATATTCCTTTGTTCAAGCCCGAATCTTCTGTGCGAAGAAGATACAGTGACTTCGTGGCGTTCAAAGAAGTGCTGGAACGAGACCTTCCCCGTGTACACATCCCTCCATTGCCTCCAAAGGTGTTCACAAACCGGTTCAGCGATGAGGTCATTCAGACACGCAGGCAGCAGCTTGACCGTTTTCTCCAGCAGGTTGCCTCGCATCCACTCGTCCAAACAGGGGCCCCTAAACTTCTCCTAAGCTTCCTGCAGGATGATCTATGGGATAGAGACGATTGGCTATACTAGTCTGCTGCAGCTAATTCACTAAAGGATTCGGTATCAGTTGTACATATGGGTCTATTTATTTGCGCAATGCTCGTGCGGCTCCTGCAATCAAATGCTTTTTGACTGTGACAGGTACAGTTAGAGCAGTTGGTCCAGGACCTGCGACCCCAACTCCAGTTCGTTGAAGGCAGCTTCCCGTTCGAAATATACAGAGCAGTCAACGGATTGGCAGGGGAACGTGCGCGACATCTTGCTCTTGCCAACTGGTACCTGTCCCGCGCATAGGTGGCACTCCCGCAGGGCCGCTGCCAGACGAGCTTCCTGGATACGCGCCCTCGAAACTAGTATATAACGGCTCTTGGGCTGTTGGCTGCAGTCTTCACACAGAGGGTCCAAGGGCGACGACCGTCGATGGGCCAAACACGCAGCACAGGTCTCACTCTTCAGGAACCCCTGAAGTGTGCCGCTTGCACCAGAGGGACCTTGTAAGGTAGCTGCATTCACCCTTATAGTGCGGGGCATTTTTGCATACCAGTCTCGAATATTGGCTCCCATCAAATTGAACAGCCTTTCCAGCGGCGGAATTATGGTTTTCTGGATGTAATACTCAGCATCCACAACCAACCCTGGCGTCTCCATCATGTCCGTGGGAGAAACTGCTCGGTCGTTGATCCGAGATCCACTGGGGCCTGCAGCAATCACGAAGGGAACTCTTTCTCGGTACTGAGGCTCAGCACCGTCGTCTTTTAGCATCTTCTTGAGACTAACAATCGCGCCTCCAGGAAGGTTGCTCGTGCCTTTGGATGTTTTATAATGTCCCAGCTTGACTTCCTGCGCAAAGCAGAAGTCCAGAATCTGTGTGTTTCGGCCGTTGTGAATACTTCGCCACTGCTTGTACAAGAATGCTTTGACCTTAGAAAGGTCATGCGTTTCAAACATTATCTGGAGACAGCTTTTCTCAATTTTCTGTACAATCGGCGTTCCATCTCTGCGTACAGTTTCGATCCCTTTGGCATCGAATCGCGCTTCCTGCTGCTGTTCGGACTCGTAGGCGTTGCCCACATAGCGTTTTTTTGTGAGCAGAATACAGGGATCATATACTTTCTCTAACTTCAAGGTAATTGGGTCCGGTGTCAAAGTAGTGATCATCGCCGAGATTTCACGGCCGATCGCAAAGGCTTGGGACCGAGTAACTCCAGGCAGACGCACAAAGAGGCTATCTGTGTCTCCGTAGACCACCTTGGGCTTGATATCCCATTTGGTAGTGTTTTCGATCGTTCGAATGCACCACTGCAAGATCTCGCGACCTGCCAAAACAATGCTATCTGCAAGCTCGGCGCATGGCATGCGTCCTGAAAATGATGCACTCGTGTAACCATAAGTCACATTCGCAATGAACTTGAGCGCGAGCTGCTTTCCGTGCATATTTCGCTCAAATCTAGCATTGGCGGTGCCGGATTCCTTGCGAGTATCATTGATCATGAATCGGGTGTCGAGAATTTCTCCAAGCATCTGCGCAACAAGACTTTTCCGCACTTTGGGAGTTACGTAGCCAATGCCGTTGGGAGCCACATACAAATTGTCCTCGCCAACCTGGGAGAGGAGGCCCTTTTGCAACACATGGTCCTGTTTTACCCCTAATTTATTCTTGCCGCGCCAGGAGTCAACTCTCCCGATACTGGTGGAATAGCACAAGTTGAGCGCGATAACAATGGAGGGATACAGAGAACGAAAGTCCAGAACACATACAGGATCAGTGTAAAACTCACTGTTCGGTTCCATCACCAAAGGTATGTACTCCAGGGCATTTTGCTGGCCTACTTGGTGTTTACTGGGTGAAATTAGCACGTAATTCTCTCGCCTCGCCAACCGACACATTACCGCCTCCACTTGAAATTGCGAACCGCGAGTAAGGCTCGATAAAAAGTCCACACCAATGATTCTGGACCTCTCGCAGGTATGGTTGACCGTTTCAAAATGTGCAAATAGCCGCAAAACATAATGCACGCGCTGCATCCAGTATCTAACAACAGAATACATGGCGCCAGAATCATGGCTTGTCCACCAAGAGGTCAAGTCATCATATGTAAAATGCGGGGTTTTCTCGTGCAGTGTGTGATATACAACGTATTCCAAAGTGTATTTCGAAAGTGTAACTTCTTTGCGTAATATGTCCCAGAGGCTAAGAAGGTGTCTTCCTTTTACAGCATCACTGCTATTGTTGCTTGAAGCTGGTGCAAAGTTCTTCCAGCCATTGAAAGCTGTGAACTTTACTCTACCTAACTCATCGAAGAATGTATCCTTTTGCTCAGGATTGAGCCTTTGGTACCTATCTCGTGCATAGCCCCAAGAGGACATGTTAATTTCATAGCCAGTCAGTATATCTGGGTTGAAGAACCTGACCATGCTGATCACTTCCTCTAAGATGTGGAGCTCTGATTCAACGATTACTACAGACGGTATGTCCGCAGAAAAATCTAAAGGATAAGTTGATATCACCCCTCTAGTTGCCGAACTGTCACCATTGCCACCACGCGAAAGCTGCCAAAACACAGCAGCGATTGGATCTTCGCTACTTTTTGGAACCTTTCCCGGCCGAGAGCAACAATGAAGCTCTACCACACAAGACACAAGCTCGTCAACATTTTCATCTCGAGATTCTAGAGATACAAACTGGAAATTATCTGAAGGGTTTGAAGCGGTTGCGGCTGTCAATGTAAGTTGCTCTTGTCTGTGTAGCTCTCTTTTGGCCTCTTCGGTAACCCAATCTGTCACCTCTTTGCACGATGGTGCATGCTGCACAAGCTCCAACCTTGCTAGTTCGCTTTCAGGCTCCAACTTATCACCTTCAGAGAGCAGATACGCCAGGAGGGGAGGGAACACTCCATCGGAGGTCATTTCGAACGACTCCAAAGAGTCAGGCAACAAAGTTTTTACAGCGTGCTCAACCCCTCCGTACTTGAATGGCTTGGCACAGACATCTCCAGGGACGCTAAAATGTGGCGGGGTTGTTGTCGTGATGCCAAACGTTTTATCTATATCCTCTGTTGTTGGAGAAGAGTATTTGAATTGGTAGCACAACGGGCCAGTCGATCCAAAACAAGCGGTGTAGTCCGTCAGATTATCTTGAGTTATTTGCCCGTTCTGAGTCGCAATCTGGGATACAGATGTGTCAGATTGGCTCAATAGGTCGAGGAGAGCTACTACCTCACTCTCGCTCCTTACGGGTTTTGATGCTGACACGTTTTGGTCCATAGTTTCCTTACCGATTTTCTTTCTCGGCGGCACTTCACCAGAATCACTGTCTGAGTTTAGAAGTCTCTTGGACCCTGATTCGATAGTTTGCCCACCCGAGTCGCTATTTGTCTCTCCACCATGGGGGTCTGATGATTTTTGTTCGCTATGAGTGTCATTTTGCGAGTTATTGGGTTGTTCTCCATTGCGCAGAGTAGCTTCAACATGTGAGCCACTCATCTGCTTGGAAGGTACAAGGTCTGCAACGGTAGGAAGGTCTAACCACGCTTCATTGGTATCCAAAGGCGGACCATGCTCTTCGTTGTCACCTATGCGTTGAGCAAGAAGCTTTTCATTCTCGCTTTTTCTCTCCCACGGCCAGTTCTTAACTAAATCCTGATAATGAGGCTGCAGGTTTGCGGACTGCCAAGGCCTGATATTTGACTTAACTCGCCATGAAGCATCTTGATCTCTAGCCTCTGAGAGACTCGATATTGATATTGCATGGCTCTGTGTCTCAAAAACTTGAGTATGTCTTTTCTCGTGTTCAACTCTTTGCCTGTTGAGGATGCTAGTCACGTCTATGTCAATGTCACGACCATTGAATACCTGTTTCAAGGCTCCTTCCCTTTCTCTGAAGTTTTCATCGTCAAATTCAAGCCAGTCGCAGCCATATAGATTGTAGTCTGCCAAAAAAGAGAGCAGATAAGGAATATGAGATTCGTACGGTTGCACGGGTTCTCCAGTCACAGTACCTGATAGTAACAAGTCTGCGCATTTGTAGGTATGAATTGGATTGAAAAGCCAAATTTTCAGGAAGCCTGACCACCCCACGGAATAGCCATACATATCAAAGGCCTTGCACGGCTCTATATCTTTGACATACGAGACATCATTGGACCCCTCTGACATAGGGCGGTGGAATGCGTTGCCCAGAGCTGTGTTGATAAGTATTCGCAAGTCCTTTGCATACTTCTGCACGTCCTTTTCTTCATACGGTAGCTTGACATACAAAAAAGGATATGCACCATGGACGTTCAGTACACATTGCTCACCTTTGTCGTGATCCAGCGGGCCGTATACCCTGATGACCGGGACACGCCGCCCATGTGAGCTCGTTTGGTACGAATCAATGCAATTGATACGGACTCTAATCTTTGAAAGCTTTAATTCAGCAAGATTGACGAGAAATGGCTTCAAAAACGCGATGTCCAGTGGAGAACATCTGATGATTTTTGGGCAGGGGCATATGCCACAAACTCTAGGCAATGTTGCAAGACGAGTTTACTTAGAGTGAATCATAGACATTGCAGCATTTGTAACATAGTTATGTTATCGCGAGAGTTATGTGTTTCCTGATCTCTAGTTTTCCTTGGTCTTTATACTTTATTTTATGGAATCACTCAAGCATTTAACCAGTTGTATGTAGTAAAGTGTGTTCATGTTCGGAGAAAGAGGCCATGCTATTCCATTCTAACTAGACACGGTTACGAACTCCCCAAAATCACTAAATCTGCTTTCTTTTCATTCAATTATCTTGCCACTTCAAGCCTTGGCTCGACGCTCAAGCGCCATCAGCTTATCTTACGAGCTGGTTTCAAATGCCTCCCGGTGTCGAAATTGCGATCGGTTCTCAGATTTATGGGATTGTTATTTTACCTGGATTTTTGGTTGCAATGTGGGGATTCGGCGCTTACCTGTAAATCTTCAACGTAAAAGTCAAATTCGAATGGCACTAGATGTTGAAGTATTTAGATCCCAAAAACCTTCAATTGGCTTTTCTGTTATCAATACCGGACTTATAAGCAGAGATTTCAAGGTTCTTGGTTGGAATCGCGCCTCAAGCTCTCTGTACATTGTCTTACGGCAGAGGTAGATCCAAAACTAAATATCTAAATACTTATAGCTTTTTTGTTACATTGTATCATTATAAGTATTGATATTGCACGTTAAATCGGAGCGCCATCCTTACGTCGATTCCTGTGTACCTCTTGGCGGTTTCTGCTTCTGCTCATTGAAGTGGGTTTAACCCTACAGGGGTGGATAAATAGATCTGGTGGTATTCTCGAATGTCGCAAAAAATGTCTGACATTTATCTAGAATCAAATGATAGTACTCTCGTCGAGAATGACTGGGAATGTAACTTAGTCGAGCATTTGGGTCGTCTATGCAGTCACCCTTCGTTAAGGCATTTTGAAGAAGTCCGGGACCAGCTCACGAGATTCGCTATGAACGCCCCTAGTAAAAAACTCTTAGAGACCCAGGTGCTTGCAATACTGAACAGCTTCCAGATTGAAGGGCTGCTACCTGTATTAAGCATTCGGCAATTCTACTGGTTGTGTGAAGGCCTTCTCGAGCTTCTGGAATTCGAATCTTTGAGCGCACGAATTTATAGTTCGATTCTCACTATCCTCGAAAACAATCTGAAACGCAGTAATAGCTTTTTCCATATGGCTGAGCACATTTTGAAAAAGTGTGTTTGGAGACTAAAAGATGTGACCTTAGAGGAGCATGAGTCTTTAGACCTTCTATCTAGTCTCACAAAAATCTTGCTCTTGACGGAATCAACTCGAAAACAGCTCAATTTTATATTAGCCCGGTTTGTTATAAACATTCAGAGACAGAGTCCAGCATCATTAGTTCCTCTGAACCTTCCGCGACTGGTGGCTGCATGGATAGGGAATCCTACCTTCACTGACAGCCTTGTGTTGATTATATTTGATTCTCTAGAATCTCAGAACAGTTATATTGCCGCTTATGACATTCAAACACTGGCCAATCAGGTCTCTCATATGATGATTGAGAGTCTCTGGGATACTACCTCTTCTGAGAACATACTGATCATGTTGAGGTCTACGTCGAAAAAGTTAGCGTTCGATTCCTCTACGGGCCCATATTGTTTCTTTGTGGAGTTCATGCGTGCTCTCCTCGAACTTTCTTGGGAAGTAAAATCTGAGCGATACACTGAGTTTCTCTTGAGAACAGTGGGCTCAGTATTCGAGGCAGCACCATTGCTCAATTTGGATTTTGATGAGTCGCTAGTGAATGACAGGCCTAACAATTTACGGACCCAAGCGCATTTGGCACTTGTGCAGTTGGCCAAGCTTCTATATCAGCTCATGAACTGTGAGGAATTAGCCGCACATTACCGTCCTGCACTGTTTGACGCGACTTCACAGATAACTGCTAAACTCCCGTCTGCAATATCTTACAGCTGGTTCAACCACATCTGTAAGGCCAATCTGCTGGAATGTCTGGCTCTTTTACCCATCGCTAAACAATTTGCGAAATTGCACATGAACAACGAACCATTGAATAGTTTGTATATCCGGGTCATCGTGGATAGAACACCGAATTGCGAAAGAGCGAAGCTGAGACACCTTGAGCTGCTAAAGAAAGAAGCCCTGTCGTTAAGTTCTGTCAATTCACCTCATGTTAAGTGCCTTTTTCTGAGTCTGCTGAACTCAAAAGGCTGGAAGAGATCGACTCTTCTCGCAATGTGCGCAGAAGTTTTGAACACAGACAATGGTGCTGAAAACTTCATGAAAGCGTTACAGAACTGCGCGAATACAAGTGAAGCAAAGTACTTAAGCAGTTCTTTGACAATCGTGGTAAAATATAGCTCGAAGCAAGCCCAGGATGAATCATGCAAAATCAGGGGCTACAGAGTAAGGCTTATCGTGGATAAACTCATGAGCCAGAAGGAGTTTGTGATCGCGTCCAACATCATCACTAATGGAGAGGCTGACTATTTCCCAAAAAAGTGGTTCACCAGATGCCTGCGTTGGGGCTTCGATCTTAGACTTAATTTGGAAGATCGAACCGCATGCCTTCTCATGGTCGAAAACATGGTTCTGTCGTTTGGTTCTCAATCTCTCGAGTTTTTCAACTTGTCTTCAATGTTGGAGTTTCTCTTATTACAACTGAAGACTTGTCATATTGCTCACATTGGCATTGTCTTTGTCATTTTGAGAGCACTCAGCAAGAAAATGTTGAACAGAGAAAGGATCGTGTCCGTCATGCAGACTTTGCTTAGGAGAACTATTATCATCTTGCATGGGGCGCAGGTTGGTGATCTTGCGAAACATACAATTGATCGATTGCTGTTAATAGCTAAAGGTGTTCTTCAGTGGCCGCTAAACGAGATCGATTGGGAGCATCTTGTCGATGTACTTTTTAAAATTGTCAGGAACGCAGATAATGAAAGTACAAAACGAATCGCGTTCAGCCTCCTTATAAACCTCCAGATCAAATGGGATGATCTAATAAGTGAGGCAGAGCTGCACACGCTTTTCAAAGAAATCCTTGAAATCAAGTCAACCGGACTTATTGGAACTATCTTTAGCGAAGGAATGCCATATCTGGTAGGGCTGCAGAATTGTGAGAACAAAATTGTCGTTACCGAAAGAAACTATTCTATCTCATCTTCGAACCTGACAGAATATTCTGGGCGAAAAGAATTGAGAGACTTGCTATTGGGAAATGTATCAAAGCTCTTGGGCTACGCCCACAGAAGCGAGAGCATTACTGCGCTCGATGCTCTTTGTCTTGTTGTACGCGAGGGAGTAGTTATTGTTACTGAATGTATTCCAGTCTTTGTGGCACTCTGTTTCTCTCATTCGCGGCAGGTCTCCAGAAAATCGCGTGAAGCATTGACAGACCTCATCAAGTGCTGGCCCAATGAGTGTTCGCTGAAGTTTTCCGAGGGACTTGGCTTGGTAAAACAGCCGGAGTCAGCGCTAAACATCCATTTCCCTATTATCTGGGAGCAGCTCACTCATGGAAAATCATCAAAATACAACAAGTACCTTCTCATCAGCTTAGCAAGCCTCTTCGAGCCCCAGAACTCAGACCTTGGACTCTTGTCCTTTCTCACAAGGTGTCTACAAATGCTGATTCTTCGGTCTTCAGATGCTATTAGTTTACTGGAACGAATACGGACATGTATCATGCGATACGAAGACGAGACAGATCCTCGAAAACTAGCCTGCGTGGAACTCTCTAATTGGCTTAATTCTCGGTATTGTTCCGATGGTCTTTCTGGAGCGTTCCAAAATGAGAGTGTGGAATGCAATTCATTAACTACGTACGCAGCTATATAAATGATCTCCCTGCTCTAAAATAAGTCACGGTGCAAGACGGGATCTTACTGGTGGAGCCAATCGCTGAAATAAAATACAGCAAACAACAGGAAACAACCCGCTCCACTCATGGTGACCGTGCGGAGAGATAGTTGTTTAGCGAGAATCTTACCACCCATGACAGCAATCCCCGTAGTGATAAAGTGTCCTAAAATGCAACCCGTAAGAACCACTCCCCAGCCCTCGCCAGCTCCCATGGCAACTGTGGCGATCTGAGATCTGTCACCCCATTCTCCCAGAAATGTCATCGCAAAAATCTGAATCCACACAGGGGAAAAAACGAGCTGAGCGAGGTTTGAGATGCCTTTACTGAGGGAGCTGCGGGCCGAGGGGTCCCCAGTGAAGCCGCCAGCTTCAGCTTTTTCGCTCGCAAGGGTCTTCTCAGACAGAGCAAACTCATGTTCTACTTCCTCGAGTTCTTCAGTGGCTGCGAGGTTCTTGTCTATCGACCAAGCCTCCTTTATCATTTTCAGTCCGAAAAAAAGAAATAGAAGAGCAGCAAGTAATGTAGTTACACGGCGTGAGAGCAATGAAGGGAGAATGAGACCCAGAACCATGGACAGAACGGTCATTACAACCATGGCTGCATACGAAGAACTAAACACGAACCAGGGGTGGTGACGCATCGCCATCAAAGCCGCGATGAAAAAGGTCTTATCTCCAATTTCACTGACTATGATCATCATTGCAGAGCCGACAAGCCTTCCGTATCTGTGGTCTTTGTATTTTGCGACCTCAGCAGTAGTCTCGGCGTTCTCAATTGCGCTTTTTTCTGTTGACGATGATGATTCTTTGAGAGCCTGGTTGAGCTTCTCGGCGTCGACCTTTTGCGTTTCGACCTCTAACTTTTGCGTCTCTGCCTCATTGATTCGCATTTCTTGCGTCGAGACCGAAGGCTGGGCCTGGGTAGATGGTTTAGTTTTGCCGACAGGTGCTTTGTTTTCTTCGACTGCTCTGATTGAGTCCTCTGCGGTGGGCGTTTTCTTGGTGTCCTTCATGGGCTCCTTCCTCACACCAAATTCGTATGCGTTCTTAGAGGAGTCTGAGGAGTCTGGGGAGATACTGGAGTCTAAGCTATCCTTGGGATGACTTTTAGTATTGCTCTTTGACGTGTCGATTCCGGATTCTTTCAATGCATCTTTTCCCGTGTCCATAGCACCTTCCTTAGCAGGGTCCTTGGCCTTGTGTGCTTCATCTGCAGATACTCCAAGCCTTGTAGGGTCGTAATCATCAAGAATGACAGAGCCCTTCGAGCCCTTTTTCGAGTCTACATTGATCTTTTCCTCGATTGCTTGGTTGCTTAGAGCCTGATCAGTGGAGTCTGGCCGCTTGTCATTCGGTGCCCGTGAAGGAACATGGAACTTCTCGTCGTCGTCAATTTTGTGCGTGTCGTAAGTCAGATCTTTGGGAGACATCTTAAGCGCCTTGTTTTTCAGATTGCTCTCAGGCTCTACCTCGGCAGCCCCAGAGCCGGTATTGGACCTTATATTCATATGCAAATCTTTCTTGACGGCATTGGCTTCTCTGACATCAAGGCCAGTTGTGTTGCTTGAAATGTGCAACGCATGTCCCTGGGGTAAAGCTATAAGTGCACAAAGTGCTATACTCAACATCCTAGCAGCCACGGGAAGTTAGGGAGACGCTCAGTTTTAATAGCCAATTTTAGCTCAGCTTTCTTGGTTTCGGTAAATTGTCTGATTTGTGTGCTTCACAACGTCTCAATATGCCCAGCAGACCTAATAATAGACAATGTTTTATATCTGGGGCTCAAACGTATCCAGAAACTGCTCTGGAGATACCCAATGAGCAGCAAGAAGATATCTTTGGGTTGGCCACGACACGGGTTTGGAACGTGCAACGGGATGTTTACGAGTCGACGTGTTACACACAGTCACTGCAGAACGTTGGAAATTCTTCACCCTGAACACCAAGATTTCACGCCGGGTAAGGAATCTTCTCAACCTGTTAGTTCGCAGGAGGAGAGCCCTGGCCCATCTCCGGATTAATTCGCGTCGCTGATTCAACGGTTAGTGACGCTGAGTCTACTGAGTGTTAGGTGCCGTATCGATCTAAATATATACAAAACGACTTATTTTGGCCCCAGACCGAATTCCTTGAGGACCTTGCGCACGTCTCCAAAAGATTCGCGCTCACCCATCATTACTAGGGTCGGCTGTGTTCCAGTAAGGATCTTCTGAGCAACTTTTTGGAGGTCGCGAACCGAGAGCGCTTCTATTTTTGCGATCATGTCGTGGACACCGAGTTTCTTGGCGTTCATGTTGACCTGTCTTCCTGCGTCCTCCATCTCGACGACTCGACTCTCCAGATTCATGAGTAGCTGTGACCGCAGCTGATTCTTCGCTCTGTCCACCTCAACCTTGGTCAGTGCGTTGGGGGTGAAAAGAAGAACAAGTTGGGATGCAATAATGTAAGGAATGTAATTGGCAGCCTGAGGAATGGCAGAGCAGGTAATGCCAAACAGGCCGTCATCACTGTAGGAGTGATTGACCCCCAAGCAGCTCTCTACGTAGCCATACTGATTGAGAACCTGCGTGTATAGCCTGGAGTACATACCCTTTCCTGGTCCTCCGGCAGAAAACGAGCCTCCTCCTCCAAGAAGAGTTTGAAGCGTGGCAACTGCGTAAACATCCTCATCGTTCACCCCTGGGCTCCTAAACAGTACCTGACAATGGTAAAATTCGGGAAGATTGCCGATGGGCGCGGGGAGCGGGACACAGGTCTCTCCACCAACGTAGGTTGATCTGCTCGAATCAACAGCGGGCGCGCCTGGAGAGGCCTTGAAGCTTCCGAAATGCTTTTCAGCCAGTTCCATCGACTTTTCGTGAGGCAAGCCAATAAAAGAAAGCGTCAAGCGGTCAGGACGAAATAGGAGGTGTCTGTACTGCCAGACAGAGCCCGGGTTGACCAATGGGAGCCTCTCGCTGGGTATCATGAGGGGCTTGCCCAGCCCGTCGGAGAAAGCAGCTTGATGTGCAAGCTCTGGCAGGTACTGGTCAGGGGATTTGGTGATTTCTTCAAGCTCGAATGCTGCGGAGCGCACTTGCTCCTGGATTTCCTGAGGCAGGAGTTTTGGTTCTGTGATGGTGGAAGAGATGAGGTCTATCATGGTTTCAATGTCTTTATGGAAGGTCGAGGCCTGGTAAATCAGGGTCTCTCGAGACGACTCGCATTGATAATTTCCACCTAATGCTAACAGCTGTTGCTCCATTTGCTCTTGAGTGAACCTCGCAGTGCTTTTGAAGGAGAGTCGGTCACTGAGATGGGAGAGGCCGCTGAGCTCGGTTGGTTCGTACCTCGACCCAGCCTTGAGATAGGCGCCCATCCCTGCAAAATGGCATTGGTAAGGGGACGACACTACTTTAACGCCATTGCTAAGCTCCCCAATGGGATACGGAGGAGAGCTTTGCGAGCTGAACCGTCGCGCCAAGGCTGAACTGCGTCTTTGCAGCCTTAGCATAGTGTCAGTGTCGTCAAATCGAGCTTGGGATGTCAACGGCCTGACTAACGATCCTCAAAAGGACCCAGGCCAGACTGAAAAATCAGCAGGCCGAAGACTGAGTCTGGATCAGACAAAAGATTGATACTAAAAACTAAGTAATTCTCAACTAATCTACAAACTCGCGTCAACCCATAAATTCGGGATTATGAAGTGTAAAAATTCCAAGTAGGATGGGATCAAATAGCCTGTCCAAGATAGGGGATGAGCCCTGAATAACAGTGAGTTGACGCCATTATAGCTGGCCCCAAGCCTCTCTTATGTCTTTTTCAGAATGTCTTAGTTCCAATGTTGACGTCTTTAGTATATAGCTATATTCTGCACTTAAGTTAGTATACTCTTTAGAGTGCGCCCCGCCTCTGAGTTCCGCACATGGTTATTCAGCTCTCAAGTACTGATCGCCAAAATGCGAACTGAATGTGACTCAAGCCTGTCAAGGTCGCCTCGAGGGCTTCTCGATTGGGGGTTTGAGAAACTCTCTAGCCAGATCGTGCATAACCCTGTCAACTTGTGATCATAACTGGCACTCATTGACGAAATGTACGTCCACAGGTACATGCAGGCATGTGCATCAGCTTAGTAACTCTGCCAAGGAAGAGGTACTTGACAAACTGGCACTTAATGAGAAAAATCCGAGAATAGAGTGCATGGCACTGTGACGTTCATTTATCTGCTCGGGCACTGGCTTGATCGTCTGCACGAAGCTGGGTTTGAGTTTCGCTCAAGTGGTCGACGCCATCAATCTGCGAGGTTTCGAGATGTACGTCAACCCTGAGCCTCTGAAGACGATCCTGTTTGAGAGATCTGACATGTCAACAGCCGTGCCAGCGAGACCCTACATATGTTCCAAAAACCGAGTTTCGGGCGAGCCCGTCTTCTTCTCTAGAGTTGACCTACTGTGCTCATTAATTCTATACATATTACCGACCCCGTTCTATGCTCTTCGGTTAATTTGAGAAGCAGCTACTGAATTGATCCGTAGTGCGCCACACCGGCTTTCAAAGCTCCTCTAATCAGGTGAGACCCTCGCATGCACTTCTTGGCCAATAGCAGGCTCAGTGATGTTTAGTAATCGCTGTTGTGCAGAATATCCCTGGGAGTCGAGGTGGGTGGCATCACGGGGAAGGGGCAGTAAAAAATCACTGGAAAAATGTAAATAAGGAGGCAGCACGGCCAGTCGCTGGAGAAAAGCTTCGGGCAAGTCTCAGACGATGCTGCTTCCACAATTTGCAAAGAAGCTCAATCGGCGAAGTATCTGTGCAATCATCTCATAAGAGAGTTGCTCTTTCACCCGCACACACTTTTATATGCCGGCTCTCCTATGGTCCTTACCAACCCTGCATGCTGCATGTCGCTCTGCGTTGCCCTACCTGCTAATTAAAAAAAAAAAATCAAGCTATGATTAGAACCCTGATTCAGCTCCCTTTAAACAAACGCAACTCTCTCTAGGATCAAGCACCGTGCACAATCGCCAAATTAACCTAGGCATCCGTATCCGGACCAAATAAAATGGTATCGCATTCATCTCGAGAAGCACGCAGTGCAAAACGTGAGGCCTTGCGCAATGCTCTAGAGGACCGAAATTTGGGCAGCGGCAGAGTCACCAAGAGCATTAAGTCCAGGTGCAAACCAGTAACCAAGAAAGTCACAAAGCTCAATTCAAACAAGTTCTTGAAGGCAGGTCTTCAGAAGATCACCACAGAGAATTCTAAAGACAGTCCTCAAGACAGCACCAACGATATCCCCGAATACAGTACTAAAGACTGCCCTCAAGACAGTGCCAGAGGTCTTCAGAAGATCACTAAAGACTGCTCTCAAGACAGTGCCAAAGGTCTTCAGAAGATCACTAAAGACAATACCGAAGTTCGCTCTCAAGACAGTTCCAAAGCTAGCGCCGATGACAGTCCCAGAAATACTCCGCTTGAACCCTCCACGTTAGGTTCAGAAGAAGCTCAAGTTGAGAAGACGTCTAACTTGAGAACTACCGGAGAGGTTTCTCCTGTGGCTGAGCCAGCGCCTCTCTCGCCTGTCCCTGAATTGCAAAATGCCTCTGTGTTCAGTCCGGATCAGTTCATCGACCTTCCAGCTGAGTTCACAGACGGTCTTACGCCAATTGACAGTGATATCGACAGCCTTGCTTCTTTCGAGGAACTCAGCAAGAGATATCTGGACACACCCAGTCCGATGAGCCCCCTCAGTCCTCTCGGTAAAGATAAGCTCTGCGAGCCACCAAGTATGAGCGACGAGGAACTACAAACATATCTGCAGGAGTTCGAGGCTGTGTCCAGTGGTGCGGACGTTCCGGGGGGCACTGACTCGGATTATTCTGACGTTTCCAGTATGCCAGTGTCTCCCTTGTTGGATGAGGCGCGATACATGCAAGATACCCGTGCGCCTTCTCCATTGAGTTACACGCCAGACTCAGTGGATAACACTGCCTTCGACCAGCCGGTTTCTCAAGAGGAGCTCAAGATAGACGACTACTTCAACTTCATAAACATTGCAGACACGAGTTCAGATTCCGTATCGTTTGCGTGTGAGGATACTGCGCCAAAGCGAAAGGTACCATTCTGTGTATACCAGGCACGTAATGATATGCACCCTGTGTCGTCCAGTTTCAATCCTAAGAACCGCACGCTCCTAGCGGCATGGCAGACAATGGCCCCAGATGTGCAGTTTGGCACCCGTGATGCCTATGTTCGAGCGGTTCTCCTAGCGGCAGCAAGTCTCACTCAGAGAAGCTTGATTTCTGGTCGAGCAAGAGAAACAATGGCTCCAGCTCTTGGGACTTCCCACTAATGCCCTTCTTATTTATCAGTATTTATTCGAACTTGTACATCTTAATTAAGCAACACACCTGGAACAGTATTTTGGACACCAACCAACCTGTCTTCAATAAAAGGAACTGCCTCAAATCTTCACTTGTATATCGAATAGTCAATAATATCGAAAAACGAATACAATGGGATAGTGAATATATAAAATTCTGAGGATGGGTAGGTTCGTGGGTGCAACAGGCCCCAGACACCGGACTGCACTATAGAAGTCCAGTAGAACGGCCGCAAACAAAAGTAGATGCCTTGATAGCATGCAGTACATCGTGAACAAGTCAGATATATAATACATAACTGAATATAAGACAGGTCTCTAGTACAACACCGCAGGGTGGTGATCAGAACCCCCCAACACCGCTCAAACTCTCACAACCGAGAGAAACTGCTTGACAGCTGTCTGACGTACATCGAGCATTGAACCTAGAAACTACACGAGAGACAGCTGAGCATAGCCTAGTTCTCGGGTACATTACATCCTGATGCTAAATAGCACCACGGAACGCCACTCAAGGTCTCAAATATGAGAATAACTGCTCAAAACTGCCAGGCTTTACCACTGAGCAGTTAGTATAAGAAGCTTCAAATACATAAATGTGTTCAGGTCGAATTGTATCATGGAGAAATAGTTTATAATCCGCGAAAAATTCTAACAGCCCCCACACAACACAGAGCCTCTCAATTGATTAGCAACTACCTTTTCACTTTTGTTTATTGTGCTTCCAACGCCATCCTCATCTTCATGCTCCAGCTAACTTTGTAGCATCAACCTCTGCTGGGTTACATTTCCTGTGATGGCTGTGTGCTAAATAAGCAAAAAAGATATCACACCCAGAATTCCAGGAGATTCCGCATGAGCTCGAATTCGATCAAACTCCTGTCTGGTAAGGTCCACAGAGGGCTTGCTGAGCTTGTTGCCAAGAACCTTGGCCTCAAACTTTGTAAGGTGGACATCTCCGAGGAGTCGAATAGGGAGATGAGCATCAGTATTGGCGAGAGTGTTCGAGACGAAGATGTATACATTCTTTGCCAAATTGGCTCCGGAGAGGTCAATGACCGGGTTTTGGAGCTGCTGATTATGATAAATGCATGCAAAACAGCTTCTGCGAGGCGCATCACAGCGGTGCTGCCGAATTTTCCCTATGCGAGGCAGGACAGGAAAGACAAGAGCAGAGCACCAATAACCGCAAAGATGATGGCAAATATGTTGCAGACAGCTGGATGCAACCACATGATTACAATGGATTTGCACGCTTCTCAAATTCAGGGCTTCTTTGATGTCCCTGTGGATAATTTGTACGCGGAACCAAGTGTTGTTCAGTACATCAAAATGAACCTCGACTACAGAAACGCCATAATCGTCTCTCCTGATGCAGGAGGAGCCAAACGAGCCGCCAGTCTTGCAGACCAGCTCGACTTGAACTTCGCACTCATCCACAAGGAACGAGCTCGAGCTAACGAAGTGTCGAAAATGGTGCTAGTAGGAGATGTTCGTAACAAAATCTGCATCATTGTAGACGATATGGCAGATACATGTGGCACTCTCGCCAAAGCAGCGTCTACACTGATTAACAGTGGCGGAGCAAAGGAAGTCATTGCCATTGTCACCCATGGAATATTGTCAGGTAATGCCATCAGCAACATCAATGGCAGCCAATTGACTTACGTAGCCTGCACAAACACTGTGCCAATGGAGGACAAGCTACTTATCAGCCCAAAGATTCGACAGCTTGATGTCAGCCCTGTCTTGGCGGAGAGCATTCGTCGGTTGCACAACGGCGAATCCGTTTCCTTCCTGTTCCGTCATGTTCCTTGAGAAAACTGAAATGCATACATTTCTGATGGCTAGAGAGATAGAGGCGCATACTTGCTACTGGTTTGATCATTACACCCTGAACTGCCGGTGGCTTAGATGCATACACATCTACGCACACCATTGATACCTGTACCTTACATTCGAATTAAAAGCGTCAGTAAACTAAAGCCAGCATACACCTTTGAATCACACCTTCAACCTATTCAGCCTACCAACAGGTACTTTGATGAAAGGAACTGGCCACCTGTTGCCATTAATAGGCTCAATTCACGGAGTAGCATGTGAACTTTCTGGCTAGCCACGCAATCGGCAAAACGGCCTAGGATAGTGCGATATATACTGACGATTATCGTAAGCCTAGTTGCGGGTATCATGAAGAAAGAGAGAACTAAGTGTTATTTTACTTGAGCAAGCCAAATCTGCGGCCTTCAAAGTCTTCCAGCGTCTTAAGGTACTCACCAGGAGCCCTGCTGATGATTTCATTGATTTTTTTCTCTCCTAGAAGGTCTGCTGCTTCGGGGTGCGGCACCCACGTCACAAAGCAACGAGCAGCCTGGGCACCAGTGACACCAGGAATTCCATCTTCGAGAACCATCGTCTCCTCAGGAAGAATCTCTTCGAGGCCCTGAGCCCTTCGCTCGGCGTTCAATGACTCAAGGGCAATCAGCCAAATGTCAGGCGCCGGCTTACCTTTCCCTTCAGGAATGCGCTCGTCATCTCCAGTTACGACATGATGTCTGAAGAGGTCAAAGCCGTGGCGCAAGTGGTTGGTCTTCATGTCGTACTTTTCTTTCATGGTGGAGGTTGCCAGCGCCATGGGAACGCCTTCAGCGTGCAACCTCTGGAGTAGTTCTAAGGCGCCAGGCAAAAACTCTGTCTGGGTCCACAACTTCTCCTGAAATTTACTAGTTTTGGCGAAAAGCTCATCAGTAGTTAGCGGAACTTTGCTCCAGTCAAGTAGAAGTTGGGCTGCTTGAGGACCAGGACGGCCTTGAAGCTCTATCTTAACCGACCAAGGCAGAGGGCCCTTCCCGTATTCTGCAAGCATCCTATTCGTCGCTTCTGTGTACATGTCCTCTGTGTTAATGAGCAGCCCATCCATATCGAACAGGCATGCTTTGATTCTTCGGCCTTCAGCCATTCTTCACTAAATTCCCTTAGGCTGAACTGATGCTCACGATACTTCAAGGGTCACGGGTATGTGTGTCTTATACATGCAGCGTCACAGTCATCTCAACCAACGATGTGAGGGGCAGTGTTGAGCCTGAAACTTGTGGTACTGCGAAATAAAGTTAAGAATAGACGTGTATGTTGACAATTTAGAACCTTTGCTAAACAAAAAATCGGTCCAGGGGAGTAACTCTTAATTTTTGCTGGCCAACTGAGAGACCTGAAATTGCAACGTATTACGCCAGTCAAACTGTGATAGAGCTACAGAGGCGCGCGGTTAATCAGTTGTCCGCCATATTAGCTCGTGTTCCACGGCTCGTGCTCCGGTCTGCTTGGCGTGTCTGTTCGAATCCTTGGGCTACCGAGAGTTCTGCGCTCTTCACTTGCTTTCAACGTATGAAAAGCGTCAAATTAGCAGAAAATTCTACAAAAAATCGAGTATGAATTCAACTTCAAGCCTCGAAGTTGCGAAGCGTCATGGCAAATTGATAGTAGAACCTTTTCCTGGATCATTAGCGGATGTCTGAAATTTCTGACCATGGGAAGCTCAGTACGTTCAACCTAGCAGCATAATGTTATGGTGGCTCACCTCAACTGCCCACTATCTTTCAAGAATCATGCGATCTTCAAAGGCAGCGCGATTGGAGGTGCCAAAGTTCAGGACACACAGTAACATACCCAGACGACCGGCAACCACAAGGCTGTCGAGGCACATCGAGCCACTAGATGAACCAGGGACTGATATATCGGTGTCACTACAAATCGTTCCGATATATGCTTCACCGCTGCCAATGCTGTATCAAGTGTACCGAGCACTCGGATTATAATTGGCTCGACGATGCCGAGGATAATACCAGCTCTTCGACACCAATGGACCGGAGCCAAACTGAGTACTGCTTGAAGCAGAAGCTTCTTGCCCCGAGCCTCAACTTTAGACTTCGAAAGTATTGCAAACAGTAGGTGCGCACGTGTGGGACGTCTAGGAGGTCAGAGTTCTTGGGATAGCGGGCTTCTAACAGACTGTCTTGATCTAGAATGGGACCAGCCTTGTACATTGGTGTTTAACACGACTTCGTTAAGTCTTACTCAATCAGTCTTTAGCGAAATCGCAATCAAGATACTTGGAGTATGAGATGCCCCCAACACCTAAGCACTGGTTCTGCCTTCGAGTCTCCCGCGAGCTGCAGTAAAACCGGGCAGCAGATGTCAGAGGTGAAATATGCTCAACTGATACAGACACCAACCATCAGCAATCAGGAGAGGAAGATGCAAGTATGTCTTTTAAGACCTTTGGTTTGTAACATCACGCAAATTTTTCAAGTGAAATTGCAAAAACTATGGACAATGCAGACAGAAATATAGACAAGAGCCTCAAAACCGGGGGTTCATAAGTGACAATATATAAGAGACGTAAGTCAGGGAATCAATTAGCTGGTTAATACTCCGAGACGTCGCCCTCGTCCATTGGGACGTCAGCGGTGACCTCTTCGTAGTCGCGTTCAAGAGAAGCAAGATCTTCACGAGCCTCGGAGAACTCGCCCTCCTCCATGCCTTCGCCGACATACCAGTGGACGAAGGCACGCTTATTGAACATGAGGTCGAACTTGTGGTCGAGGCGATGCCAGGCGTCAGCAATGGCTGTTGTGTTCGAGAGCATACATACCGCGCGGTCAACCTTGGCAAGGTCACCACCGGGAACAAACTGGGGTGGCTCGTAGCAAATACCAATCTTGAACCCTGTGGGGCACCAATCGACCATTTGAATGGACTTCTTGGCCTTGATGTTCGCGACGGCCTGCTGCACATCCTTGTTGACGACGTCACCGCGATAAAGAAGGCACGAAGCCATGTATTTGCCGCTCTTAAGGTCGCACTTGACCATCTGGTTAGAGGGCTCGAAGCATGCATTAGTGATTTCTGCCACGCTGTTGGACTCGTGGAACGCCTTAGCGGCACTGACCACCGGAGCATACGTTACAAGAGGGAAATGGACACGTGGGTATGGCACCAAATTCGTTTGGAACTCGTTGAGGTCGACATTCAGCGAGCCGTCAAAGCGCAACGAGGCCGTCACCGAGGAAACGACTTGAGCAATGATGCGATTCAGATTCTCGTACGTCGGCCGTGCAATGTCGAGATTGCGCCGGCACATGTCATAAATAGCTTCGTTATCGACCATGAAAGTACAGTCTGCGTGCTCCAGCGTCGCGTGCGTCGTCAGCACCGAGTTGTAAGGTTCCACTACCGAAGTCGAGTTCTGTGCCGCGGGGTAAACAGCAAACTCGAGCTTCGCCTTCTTGCCGAACTCCTGCGACAGGTGCTCGAGCATGAGGGCGCCAAAGCCACTGCCCGTACCACCGCCAAACGAGTGTGTGAACAAAAATCCTTGCAGCCCATCGGCATTCTCAGCGACGCGACGCACACGGTCCATAACCTCGTCAATCATCTCTTTTCCAACGGTATAGTGGCCTCTGGCGAAATTGTTTGCGGCGTCCTCCTTGCCTGAAATGAGCTGCTCAGGATGGAACAGCGAACCGTACTTACCTGAACGCACCTCGTCGATGACATTAGGCTCCAGATCCACGTAAACGGCCCGCGGCACGTATTTGCCGGAGCCGGTCTCTGCGAAGAATGTCGAGAATCCTTGGTCACGGTTGCCCTTGGCCTTTTCCGGTGCCATGTACCCGTCTGGCTGGATGCCGTGCTCCAAGCAATAGAGCTCCCAGCACGAGTTGCCAATCTGGCTTCCTGCTTGGCCAGCGTTGATGCTGATCACTTCCCTCATCCACGCAAATTCACTCGTTCTAGTTGGCCTGGTATTTTGAAGAGTTAAGGAACCGCTGCGTACACAAACACCGCGATAACGTAAACAGTCAAAACAATCACCAGCTTGAAGGGCTAGGGCGCCAGTTGGCCAGCTAGTCCTTTCACAACTCCCATTGCCCGCACGTAGACGCGTCGCACCTATGACAAATCAATGACATAAGGAAGGGTTCATAGCGACGCTGCGGCCTCCCACGTATGAGTTCGGATGCGCATGTGAGAACGATCGTTTCGATTTATCATGGCTTAGAAGTGACAGCTCCAGAGTGTCTCACCCTTGACCGCGAACGTTCTATGGCTTGACTATACTAAAGCGTTCAGCCTGACGTGTTCACCCTCAAGTGAGTGCTCGATATGAACTGCTCGGTTTAAATACTCACAAAATTGATGCAAAATGCATTACAAGATCAATAAACTTTACTAAGTTTCCCTATTCTACGGCGATTGGCGTATCTGACGAGCGCGCCAAGTAAAACGTCAGTCACTCCGCCCCACTACAAACCCTATTGCGCTGCCTGTGGCTCTATAATGCACGGCCGGCGAAACCCCAGTAATTTCTCCACGCATTAAAGCAACCAAGCGCCAGAACTTACATATGAGTCTTTCGACGGCAGTAGAGCAGGTCAAAAGCGAGTTTCTCGTCTCAAACGAGTATCTCGATGAGCTGGTCAACTTTTTCGAAAAAGAGGCCAGGGATGGCCTCGAGAAGGATACCGAACGCGGCCTCCCGATGATCCCATCGTTCGTCACTCAGATTCCGAATGGTTCAGAAAAAGGGTTATTTCTAGCAGCAGACCTTGGTGGGTCTAACTTCAGGGTCTGCTCTGTTCACCTCAACGGAGACAGGTCGCATGATTTGAAGCAGATGAAGTGGAGGGTTCCCAACGAGACTATGAAGGGCACGGCTGCCAACTTCTGGACGTATCTGGCCGAATGCATCCAGGAGTTCCTGTCTCAGAACCACCCCGAACAGTCCTCTTTTGAGAGAGATGTCGCTAGCCGTCTTAAGATGGGCTTCACCTTCAGTTTCCCCATCCATCAAACTGCCCTCAATCGAGGAACCCTCATCCGCTGGACTAAGGGATTCGCCATCGAGGATGCAGTAGGCACCGATGTCTGCGAAAGCCTCCAAAATGCAGTCCGCAAGCTGAACCTCCCAGTGGATGTAGTTGCCATCGTCAATGACACAGTAGGCTGTTTGTTGGCCAGATCGTACGAGACTGGATCATCCTCACAAACTCTTGTGGGGTGCATTCTGGGTACCGGCACAAACGCTGCTTATTCGGAGAAGATCTCCAGGATTCCAAAGCTCAAAACCTACGACTCGGTTCCCCAGAGTGCTAAGGTCATGGTGGTGAATACCGAATGGGGCTCATTCGACAACGACGTCAGGTTTTTACCCAATACTAAATACGACAAGCTAATTGACCTTGCGACGCCAAATCCCAGTTTCCATATGTTTGAAAAACGTGTCAGCGGCATGTTTTTGGGTGAGATCTCGCGTAGAGTCATTGAGGATCTTCTAAACACGGGCTCTATATTCACTGCGGATAAAGGCTCCCTGAAACAGGACGCAGACATTTTGACTCCTTGGTCAATTGATACGAGCTTCCTTAGCCTCTCAGCAGCAGATGGCTCTCCGGACCTGAGTAGCGTCAAGGAGGAGCTGGCAAAGATTGGCATCTCAAACTCTTCCCTAAAAGAGCGCCAGGCAGTGAAAGATATTTGCCATTTCGTTGCCCTCAGATCGGCGCGCCTGGTTGCAGGCATCATCGCTGGTTTGCTTAAAATGACAAAGGCCTTCGAGAAATTTGAGGTGGTAGATATCGGAATGGACGGCGCCGTCATAGAATTCTACCCGCATTACGAGAGAATGGTTCGCGAGGCGCTGCGATCTATCCACTTTGTTGGTGATAACGAAAAACGCATCACTATTGGCATCAGCAGAGACGGCAGTGGAATTGGAGCTGCCCTTTGTGCAGCCATGGCGGCCTAGAAACAGAATTGCTACATAACAGAACTGGCCACCACCTGGATTCTCCTTTGTTATTTGCTTATCGGCTATAGACGCCTTCAGGCACCACCAAAATTAGAATATACACCCAAGCTGAACGTATATACATTATTACATTTTGAGTCAACTCATTCTGCACCCATTGAACACATGTCAGACGAGACGCACACGGTAATCATGATAGCACACAAATTGTACGATTAACAGAGATAGGGAGCACTCGCATAGAACACACGCTTATACCTTACACATATAATGTACCTGTTGAACACGCCATTACACATAAGATAAAAAGAACTTTCTTAGAATAGAGGCAAATTCAATTACTGAACAACTTGACCGGGATAAACGCAACTCAATGCATAACCCTAGCCCAATATTTGAAAGTTGATGACTTGGAGCAACGTTGAGCGGATTCCGATACTAAAGGGTTAATTTTTACGGGCCGCTTAGCCAGATAGAGCCTACTGAGCTTTGTCAGGCGTTCAGAGAACAAACTTGCTCCGACGAGAAGGCGCGTAATGGGAACAAAAACTAGACCGAGGTGCAGGGAATTAGCGATTGTAAAAAGCGCATCATACGCTAGCATGAAAAAGTCGGATGCGGCCCATCATATGCGCAATCTATTATTAAGGATCGGTCATTACTCGGCTCGGAAACAACGGTTCCAGTGCCATGCAAAATAACCTCGATGCAAGTCGCGCATGGGCTGTCACCAAGACGCCACTTCTTCTAATGGAGAAAAGACAGGGCTGCTTTTGGCGCATTCAAGTGCTCTCAGGCAGCTCAATATGGACAACAAGATGGCGCTTTTGAGCCTGAAATTTACACCAGCCAACTCCCTCAGTCAGTTGTTGCTCAAGTTTCATTATGGAACTAATTACCCTATCTGTACTTAGCAAAAGTAGCAATGCTTGGTACCCCGCTGCATTAGGATTGGGGTTAGACGCAGCAAGGCACATATGAGAAAATAGTCTCTTGCATCTGTTGTTTAGTATAAAAAGGCCTCTCAAAGTACCGAACTCTTCATCCTTCACTACTCAAAATGTCTGATTTCGGCCGCAAAGATTTCTCTGATAAGATCTCCGAGAAGGTTACCCCAGACTCTCAGAAGTCCTACCTCGATAAGGCCAAGGAAACTACCACTAACGCCTACGACAACGTTGCCAATAAACTTCAGCCCGATGAGAATAAGTCTGTCAGCCAGACTGCTGCTGACGTAGCTCATGGTGCTAAGGGCGATATTTTTGACGCTGGTAGCAAGGCTAGCTCTGACGCTCAGGCCAACACCGAATCTTACGTTGAGCAAGCCAAGAAGCTCGCCGCTGAGGCTCAGGAGAAGGGCCAAGAATATCTCAACGCTGGATCTGAGACTGCCAAGAGTGCTATTCACTCTGCCGGTGAGTACATTAACAACGCTTCTGAGTACTTCCAAGGCAAGCAGTAATTCGCAATATCGTTGATTTTTGCGTATAATCATAGTATAGACGAGTAGCATTTTTGTAATTCTTCCTCAAAGCAGGGCTTGCAAATTGTATGTATGTATGAGTATGTGGTCTTTTCGGAGCCGGGCTCTTCTTGAGTTAAATTCGCAAGGTACAATTAACGTACCATAAAGCTAATTTGAACACTTCAAAGATGCCCCTCTTCGAGATTCTATGAAACATGCCTTTACAAACTTCAATGATTATACAACGCTTTTTTTTTAACTCGTCTCAACGGTTGCCAATGAGTTGTCAGATGCGCTGTTGACCATGCCCAACTAGATCTCGCGCTTGTCGTTGGAATTGTGTCTGTGATCATGGCGCCTCTCTGGGGCGCATCGAGTGATAAGATTGACACCGATACTGTGCCGTTACTGAGCTCTGGATAGTGATCAATAACATCATGTTTTATCTATGATCACCCACTCTGTACCCAGCACTTCCTCTAATAAGGCTTTGTTTTTTCCGGGAGCCTCAGCTTGTGCGGTTATGATTCCGGTTGTGTTGGTGAACCTCAGTTTAATCGCTGGAGGAACCTCGAGCTCTCAATTAGTACTGCTAGGTACAATGATGACTTCGAATCATATCAAAATCACTTAGCTGACACTGAAGGTGATAGGGACGGTCACCTAACAGTTCTTTTGTTCGGAGCAGCAGCTGCAGATGAAATGTTTAATACCGTTGCGACAATTACTCTGCCAAACGTAAAGCTCCCCTGTGCCTCTGCCGCTGCTTACGACCCACTGAAAAGAATATTCGACTGCGTCGGATGGCATCAAGGCAGCTGATTCATGGATTCGGCCCCATTGGTATTGTTGTGGCCCTTGGACTCTCAGCAATTCTTCATGCGAACTCAGCTCGAGGATTGTGCTGATTGTCATTAGGAAGCCAGAATGTTTCCATCTTTGACGAGGCTGCTGTTGACGCGGGTGGTTCGGTGATGACTTACTTAGAGCTGCTTACAGAGGGTGTCCTCAATGCCCGATCAGATAGCCGCCTACAGGTTGCTTATCTCGGCAGTTTGATTGCGAGGTCTGCTAGTGTCGTACTCGCTCTATTTGTTCCGCTCTGGGTTAATCAATGGTTCTACGACCATGAAAAATGCCAAATTAATGATCCTAATGGTTGCCGCGCTGCCATTACTCAAGCTGCCATCGTAACTGGCATTGCAAACTCGATGATGTCATTAATTGCACCGTTCGCAGGTTGGGCTGGAGATCGTTTTAGCTCAGTCAAAGTGCTTGAGTGGAGTTCTCTGGCAGGCTTTTTTTCAATGGTTGGGTTCCTCTTCACTGACGATGTCTCCGGAATTGCACCGATATTTTTTAGCTGCCTTATCGGTGCTTCACAAATCGGTGTAGTTACAATGTCCATGTCTATGTCGACAGACAAGCGGCGCGTGGCTGGTGGGAGTGTGAAAGGTGCGTACTCTTTATGCGACAGCCTAGGAATACTGCTCATCACTCAGATTGGTGGGCCATTGGTAGATATCTATATCAAGACGCCTGTCTGGTGATGGCTGTACTCTTCGTGGTATTGCTAACTTACTCGCACAGGCTCTCCACCCACACCGCCAGAATGATGCGCTCCTTCTTGTCACTCCATTGACAAAAAATAGCCGGAAACTCTTTGTATATGATGCATTGGGGCCCCTCTGAACTGGGATAGCGACCAGGAACTGTGCTGTCAGGTCAATTTCTAGTGAAAATAATAACCGTAACCCAGTCGCAGAGTCTCTTTAGCTGAGGCTTTTAAATTATTCGATTAATCTCTACTTCTCGGAGCCGCTCCATTTCTCCATAGTATAGCTCATTTCTCCACAGTCTACACTTTGCAGGCTGCAAATATCGACCTCACCCAAGCCTGAGCGAAGCCATGTGACTAAGTTCGTCCGGTCACTCGCTGATGTAAGCAATACGATAACTATGACCGTCAGGAACGCGCGCCGATCTTCATATTTAGGATTAAAATTCTCCAAATTAAATTGGTCAGAAATGTTGCTTGCCTCATATAAGGATTTTTACATTTTAGATAACCCGTCAAATCACTCTCACTTGAATTCAACCCCCAAACCCTAGCATCCAACTCCCGCCGTCTGGCCTGACAGGGATGACCGGACAGGGCTGACCCTAATTTCCAAATTTACCGAATCTGGTAAATATGCCGTCGGGCGTGAAGACACTTTGAAAGTGGCGGTATGCGACGACACACTCGCTACCCAAACGGGDAAGAGGKTCATGATGTCGTGCGACCACCACCCGTGACTACTTCACCATATATACCTCCGTGTGTGAACCCGTTGTCTCGTACACTTCACTACGCTAGTATTGAGCTGAAATCCCAAGTATTCAACAATGAGCATCATCGCATTTGTCAAAGTTATCTACAGTCGCCCAAATGTTTCCGCAACTCAGTTTGCCTCCCCCGAACGTGGCTCGACTCGTTTCGTCAGACCTGCTGTCTATGTCGTGGCTGCCCTGTTAGTCGTTCACGGGGKKCTRATTTTAGCCCGATGCATAGCCAAGTCCTGTCTCAAGACCCCCGTAGAAGATGAGTTTGTAGTGGGCCCTGCCGAGGTGGTCCTTGATGGTGCAGACAGCGACCAGCATGTAGTCTCATGCGGCCCCGGTGATTTYAATMACTTGAATTTCGACGCTCTCTATGAGGAKTACCTTCTCCCCGCACTTGACCARGCGAAAARAGACCGAGAAGCTGCAGACGAAATCGTGATTCCTCCGGCAGATGAAGAGTATGAACCCTTCCCAGTTCCACACACCCCCGAATCCGTTGATAGAAGTCTGAAGCGCGAATCATGTCTCAAGAAACCCAAGCGCAAGGCAAATCCGTCCGAGAGAGGTTCTCGCATCAGAGAGCTGGCTCCTTTCTTTTACAATTGGAATCCTGAATTGTGGGTTAAGAGCTGCTTAGACCCACTCATGGATGTTCCAAAGCAGGTTCAACCCGTAGCAAGGTCATACGAAGCAAACAAACTGTTCATCAAACAGTCTATAAAATTCGTCAAGGATTACTACAGGTTCATAGACTCTTGCCACTCGCATTTGAGTGTTCTGAAGGAAAATATATTGAGGCTTGCGCCAGTCGAAGAGAAGACACGATCAGAGGGACGCAGATCAGTGGGTAGCATTATTGAGGCTGTTGATGAAAGTCTTAAGTGGCTTGAGAAAGAGTACATGACGCCCACAAACAAGCTGTTACAAGATATGAGACAAGTAAGGAGTCGGCGTTCACGCATTTTCGGAATCCGCAAGCGTGACGACTTCATGTCATTGGAGGACTTAGCGAAGAGCGTTGCTCAACGCATACAGTGTCTTATGGCCAGTCGGGATCCGACGGCTTTGACAGTTCTCCTTCGCATATCTAAGATTATGGAAGATATGTCGGCCTTCGCCGAAATCTTAGAGTACGAACTGAGGAATCCTCCTCGTAAAATAAGATTCAATGACAAGCTTGAGATCTGTCCCGTGTACACCAGTTTCGAGATGAAGCGGCAACGAGTGCAATATTTCTTGGAAACTTGGGGTCAATGTAAGCCAACTGTCGTGCTAGAGACGCAAGAAACGCAAGAAACGCAAGAAACGGGCATACCTTGCCAATAGCTGAATGAACAGCACAATGAGAATTATAATTATCAGTAATATCACAGCATATAGACACAAGAATAGAACATATCCAAATTAGAGAACCCAATAGAGTTATCACACGCCTATGTGAATCTGACGACCAGAAATTAATGTTGTCGCAGGTGTATATAGAGCATACCCAGCAGTTCGTTAAAAAATAGCATATCTATTCTGAATTTGTCGATTACATACAGATCTAAAACGAAAGACGGCTGAACTTTGTGTCATCTTTGGTGTACTCGATTATATTAACGCTGCCCTGTTCGTCCTTACTCGCCTGTAGGATTTCCGGCGGAACATGACCAGCTTGGCGAACAGCTTCAGCACATTTGACAATATCGAACGGATTCTTTGAATTCACATAGGCTTGATCGACTTCCTCAACTGTGAGTCCGGAAGTGTCCGGAATGAACAGATATGCAAACACGAATAGCGCAGCGTTGGTGCAGACATACACAGTGTAATACTTGTAGCCCAAATTGTCGAAACCTAATGGGGTAACTAACGCAAGCACAAAATTCATTGCCCAGTTGGTGAACGAGACACAAGCGAGTACTGCCGAGCGGCAGAGCAGTCCAGATATCTCACTTCCAATGAGGAAGGGATTTAAGAACAAGCCTATAGGGAACGCAGCCAGCTGGATCGCATCAAAGGCAAGGATACCGTACCTAGTGCTTTGGTTGCTACTCGAGTCCAGCCCTGCGCAGCAACAGAAACAAATACACATTGTCGCAGAGCCTCCAAGTACAAGCTTCCGGCGACCAAATTTGGTGACGAACCAGATAGCGGCGAACGCACACAAAGCTTGCCATGTTTGGAGGCCTGCCAAAGCCACCCTAGATCGAACAGTGGATAGTCCAATTTGCTGGAAAATGCGCGACCCATAGAATGTGATCAAATTAATCCCTGACATTTGACAGAGCCCAGAGAGAACAATGGCAGAGACTGTACGCCGAAATTGCTTATGTTGGTTGAATCTCCAGGGATTTCTGTCCATGGTGAGTGTTTCGTTTTTATAAGCTTGCACCATTTCGCGATACTCCTCCTCAACGAAACGCAGCTCGCTCTCATTACGGTACTTACGCATGATCCTGAGGGCCTCCTCAGGCTTATTATGACGAAGTAGCGTGCGAGGAGATTCATCCAGAAAAAACGTAGCAAATGTGACTATAGCAGCAACAATGCCTTGAACGGCTAATGGAAGTCTCCAGGCTACCTCGTGGGTCTTCTGGTTGATAACCATTCCCAAACAAATCCAAGACGCAGTAGCAACTCCAGTGATACCAAAGCCACCTCCCAAAAACACGAAAGCACCTCTTCTTTTGGCAGATACTGTTTCAGTGAGCCAAGCCGGCACGGTGGCTGTAAAAGCACCAATGCCCAACCCAGCAACCACGCGGCCGACATAAAGCTGAGCTATCTGGTATGAGCTGGACTCAACTACGACGCCAATAATCACGAATGCAGAGGCCAGCAGAGTAGTGTTCCTACGACCTAGCCTGTCGCCTACGAAGTAGGTAGATAAACCACCGAATGCCAAGCCCAATTCGTATACAGCGGTCACTAGCCCAACAATCAAAGAACGATGCGATTTCTCACTCTTCGAGATACCTGGTTCACTCGACCACAACGAGGGGAAGTGCCTCAAAAACGGTTCCAAATCCGTGCTGTTCCCGAAATTCGCTTGACCCATCCCTTGGGCCAGCCAACACAGACTTACCAGAAAGGCCAGCTTCAGGGATCTCTCAAATTTGAACACAAAGCCCATTTAAAAAGATAACCTTGTAGAATTTAAGAAAATCCTGGGGTGAATGCTTTAAACCTTTGATATTAAATAGTTTTAAGATGCAGGATCTGAAACGGAAAACCCTCTACCCAGCCGTTGCAGGTTTCGCATTAGGGCGAGGGCTGGGATGCGTTCACCGCAAAATATCGTCAACGCTTTGCAAGATCGGTGAGACGCCCCAAGTACAAAATAATTTTAAGTCATCGATGATAGGCCCTGTATAATTTTAGAGACCCTTGAAAGACCTAGAGAAATTGCGCAGAAATGCCCTTGCAGCTTATAGGCTTACTTAAGCAGCATTTTGAGAACTAGCCGGTCGAGTAGTCTCGTGTCCGGTTGATTAGAGCCCTGGAATTTCGGCGGCTTGCAGTTTTTGTCCGTTATTTATCGAGAACTACTCCCCAACATACAAATTTAGACTACGGCGCGCCTTGTCCCCCGCACCGCGTCGAACCCCTCACCACCACCCTCAGCCCTTACGCGGGTCTTCACGTGCATGGAACGTCTGCAGCTGCTTGACGCTTCTCAGAGGCGAAAATCTCTTCGAAGGGATCCTTAGGGTGTTGTTTGAATCGCATTGGATGAAATTTGTTGGGCCTTTGAACGGAAACTCGATATGAGAATTCGAATGTGATCCTCCCGTTAAAACGGGTTCTATAAGTGAGGGGCCATGGGTATTTTTGAATTTTTCTGTTTTCGCACACCCATGTTATGCCAACGCGGATGCATTCCGAGCCATGAACTTTTAGGACCTGTCTCACTGCGACTCATATTTCTGTCACCGGTCCTGAGACCGTTGTAGAGTCTAACCATATGTAGTGGAGTTATTCGACAACGACAGATTAGATGTGTCGCGATGAACGTGGTGTAACGTGACAGACTTATCTTTGAGAAGAATTAATAGGAGCTGTAGTTTACGAGCTGGAAGGCCCTTCGATGCCACTCTGAACTGTGTGAACCGTCTGAGGCTTATCGTTAGGAATGGATGGCCAACATTACTCTGTGCGGCCGGGCTTCAATGAAACCTCTATCCGAGTACCTACTTTGCATAATCAACAGAATACGGCCTACAGGATACGCAACGACTTTCAGCCATATCTTGACCAAAGAAGTACCGGAAGCTTTCCAGAGCAGCTGAATTCGGGTTATAGGAACCCTTTACAAGGAATTCCAAGTGGAATTCCAGCGCTGAACGACGAAAGACTCTCAAGTAGACAGCCGGTGCCGAAATCAGACTTTTTGTGCAAGAAAGCACAACACAAGCTCCATGACTCTGTGCCGTTGAGCTCTCGGTATTCCTCTGATATTTTACAGCTCTACAAAGTTTCACAAAGAAGCTCGGACTCAGAAGAATTGAAGAAGGCGAGAGTTGAAAATTGCAGGTGGCGCGTCGAACACAGTCGAATGCACATATCCTGGCAGGAACATCAAAAACGCCAAGAGGAAACGAGGCAGAAGAACCAAAGGCAGCAAGAGAACCATCAGCTCGACTTCAATCCCACGGCAAAGATGATGGAGTATCAAGTGATGAATCCTCATCAGGAAATGCCCATTGATGCCGATGACAATGTTGAAAGCTCTCAATTCACGCGCCGCCAAGTAGCCGACCACCGTCAAACTGGTCTTCGAACGTTCAACTCACATGCGCTGAACAGGGGGCCACCTATGGGTAATGACCCACTCGAGATAGTGTTCCACGAGATAGATGAGTACATGGATACGGACGAGCAATCCTTTCAAATTGACAACATTCCTGTTGCTTTTAATGCTCTGGAGGACCCAATCATGGATTCACGACAGGTTTCAGTGTTGTCAGATTTGGGCGACGACTTACTCGGAGGATTCAATTCGAATCCAAACTCTGCGTTTGAACCGCTGCAGATGTACAACTTTTTCGAGAGTCAAGAGTTCTTCGGAAATATCGTCTCTCAGCAGGCGTCACTATTTCCAGACTTTGGATTCCAGGCACACACTTCATCAACCCATCCTACGCCCATGCAAGCTTTCCAACCTCAATCTGCTCGCAGGCCATCATTGAAGAGACAGCAACAGGCTGGACGGAAGTCGAGGCAACTTTCCCAGTCTGCGATTGTCGTTCATCCCGACTCAACACCTCATTCGCTACTACCTTCTGCTAGCCCCTCAGTGGCAGGCTCTCTAGTCTCCTCTCCGGAACCTACATATCCCTCGGCAGCCGCATCCCCTTCACAGCACCCACTAAGTAGGCTGCCCTCAGATTCCAGCTTTTCTGGACTTGAGAGTCAAAGCTTGGTACCGGTGGCAAAAAAAATCGAATCTGCAGGCTCACTTCCTTCCAAATCGAAACAGGACAATTTTTCCTGTTTCAATTGTGAGACCAAAACCACACCACTCTGGCGCCGAGACGATGAAGGCCAACCTTTATGCAACGCTTGCGGCCTGTTCTACAAGCTCCATGGTACAAATCGACCGCTCAAACTGAAGACTGACGTTATCAAAAGACGCAACCGCCAGCAAGAGCCCCTCCCACTTCCTAGCCAGAGTAGAAGAAGGTCCCATCGGCGGATACAAAGAGAGGAGAAATTCCGAAAAATGTGGGAAGAGCGACAGTCTCGTTCACCCGATGCACCTTCACCATCTCAGTTTCGTCCGATACAGGCCAAACTCAGCCCACAAGAAGCAGCTTCTCAACATGTCTCACCCAACCAAGTCTCGCAGCAACCACCGCCACATTCGGATGGTCACGCACCCTGATAACCGAAATCCCGCCTGTTCAAGTGTTCTGGAACATACTGCAGACTTAGTTCTTGCCCTCGATATCTGCTTTCGTACTCTCAGCGCTGCAGGCGCAACGTCATCGATCACATTGCAGAGCCCCGTTTAGGACTACGATAAATATATATGGTCAATCCACTCTGGATTTACCATTTCTTGTAGGTAGACTGACAACTCGACCTATCACGCGAGGAAATTGACTCACCCTCGCAATGGTCTATATTTATAATTCGTTGCATGAACATAGATAAAAAACTGTTTCAACTAGGGGATGACACTCTTATGCGAGAAGCTCACAGTTGAGCATAGAAGTTTTGAGTCCAATGACGTCAATGTTAAGTAATTTAAATCAATTCTGAATGCTTCGTAGATTTCTACCATCAGACGGGGAAGTTAGTTCCTCGTATGAGTAATGTAGCGCTGCAGAATTATATCGTAGTGTAGAGGTGGCATAAATCGAAATCACGACAACGTAAATGTGGCAGAGAGAGACTGCTATATGTATACGAGTCTAGAGTCGAGTTAAATGACTGGCTGCTTCATTCTAGCAGATGTACCGAAAAATTGAGAACGACTAATTATGCTGACAACTAGATAAATACACACAGACCTTCAGCAGCAGAGGTGAGAGTATCTGAGGCTTAACTATGAGTTGATCGCTAAGCTCATCGATCAAACTTGGTTTGACCCAGATAGAACGGTTCGAAATTCGGAGCTGCGATCGTGCATCGCTAGATTGAGCAACGCGAACTAATTCAGAAAATTGATGCTACCCAGAACTGTATCTGCTGAAGTGTACTTATCAGCAGTTTTCCCAATCTTAAGATGATCTCATTACTAGAGCTGTAATTCTTTTTGTATTGACAGCCTTTATGAATAGAATCTGGGCAAAGCTGAAAGGATTTGTCGTTCAAATTTCACGAGGCTCTAACAAAAAAGGGGTAGAATTAAGGAGCTACAAATGCTTGGTCTGTCTTGACCTCAGCGTGTCAGCGGAAGTCTGATAAATACAATAAATTACGGCATTGAACTCAGGAGAGGTTCAGGGGCACCGTGTGGGGATTGCGTGCCCACTTCTGATTTGAATTAAGGACGGTAGGATCAATGGTTCCCTGTGGGGTAGGCGGGGTGCCCGACCTGCTTCTGTTAGGCGTTCCACCGTTTTCTATGCTAGAAGGATCGTGAGATTCTGTGGATCCCGAAGAGCCATTGGTCTGGACGTTCATGGCGTCTGCAAAATTAAATCCCGAAAAATCGGCTGCGGCCGGTTGAGGCACGACAGCTCTACTTGTAGAATTGCTCATACCCCCCATCGCGCCATTCATAGCCATCGGAGTGGCCATTTGGTTGCCCATTTGACCAACGGGACTAGCTATGGACATGCGGCCTGAGGCAGCGCTGGAAGATGTGAGATCGCCCGGATTGAACGAGCGCGAGGCGTTGGCCGGGTAGCTCGCAGAATCATAGTTTACGCTGTTTGCGTAACTCTGGATCGTCGACGAAGGCGGCCGCGAGCCTCCATGGAGAAATTTTCGATTCTGCTGATAGGCTTCCTCGCCGGATGAGAGCTTGACGTCTTTGGGCATATTTTTCGCGCGAGAGACAAAGTGATAGGGGTCGTTCGAGGCGCCCATTACGCCGTCGAGGTGGAAGTTCTGAGAGAATTGGTTACTCACGGCAGGCGGTGGGCCGTACACATTATTCGGCATACTCTGCTGCCGCCTGCGACCACCGCCAGATGTTTCTGTGCCATCTGTGAGGCTCATTCGTCTCGACGGCCGCCTACTGCTACGGCTCTGCTGATACGCACCCTGGGCATAATTCTGCGGAACTGACCCAGGAGGATAGCCCTGCCCAGTAAACTGTGACTGCATTGTTTGTGGGGATGCAAGCTGAGTTCTGCTCCCTGGACGGCTAAGACCTTGTCTGCGCGAGGAGATTGCGGGAGAAGATGCTGCGGGAACACCATAAAATCCAGTACCCATGTTTTGTCCCATATTAGGCGCCATATTTTGTCCCATATTGGGCATCGTATTTTGGTTTTGTGAGCTATAGCCATTAGTCTGAGGTTGATGTTGTGGTGGTTGTGGTGCTCGTGGGTCAAATCGCGAGTAAACGGTGCCGCCAGGAGTCATTGGGACTTGATGAGACGGGGGCTGTTGTGACTGGGACTGTTGTTGAACAGGTTGCTGTGGAATCGGTAGCTGCTGAATAGGCTGCTGAGGGGCATTGGCTTCACGGGTCATGATATCGAGCTCACGTTGTTTGAGATTGCGCTCGCGTTGGCCAGCACGTCGCTCAGCGTCCGTCAGCTGCTCCTCACGTAGTCGTAACTGCTCGGCTCGAGCATTGAGTTCCTCGAAAGATTGCAAGCGCCGCTCATTCTGCGCCCACTGTGTATCGAATTGCGCCACCCGCTCACTGTGCTGATCCTGCTGCTGCCGCAGCTCGTCCAAACCTTGTTGACAACGCATTTCGCGGGCATAAACTTCGTGTTCTCTGCTTTCGATGGCCTTTACACGCTTTTCCAGCTCGGCTCGAGAAACTTCGAGTTGGCCCCGAGCAGCTTCAATCTCAGCGAGGGCTTTAGGATCTGCATGCTCAGAAATGCGTTGATGCAGCTGCGAAGTGTACTGCCCGGAGTTCATCTCAAGAATGCGACTCATGTATGCGTATAGAGACTCAAGGTAGGGCGTTGCGCCGCCCTTCGGCAACTCATCGCTGAGCAAAATGGGTAGCAACAGAAGAAAGTCGAGAGCGATGGATGCCTTGCGGTAAACGTCATAATAGATTCGAGACGCACGGCTATTGGAAAATGTAGCCGGCGCGCGACGAGCAAGTTTTGGCCCACGAGCGACAAGCTGCGACTTTGAAGGGAGGCCCTTTACGCCGCTTGCCGCAGCAATCATAGCCAGCTCGCTGACCAAGCCCTCGATAATGGGCTTCGCAATGAGGCTGTCCGCGAGATGCTCAGGTTGAGGTACGTCGAGAGCAACTGTCAGTACCTCGAACACGACGACAGCGATCGTCCGCTGCCACTGAATTTCGCCAAAGGCGCTTGTTGTCTTCGCCCTGCTTGCGGCGAGTCCGGCACTGGTCCAGGCGGACTCTAAAGAAGCCATGGTTTTCGCGAGAGTGGCCGACGGCTCAAGAATGATGGCACTTTGGGAGGGCTGGACATTGCGACAGATCACTTCCCAACGTGAGCCCTCAACACGGAACTCGGCGTCGATGTCGCATATCATTCCAGAGACCTGGTATGCAGAGCCTAAATTTGTCTTGACAAGCCGCTGAACGGGAGCGATGCCCCCGCTTACATCGACAAGCACCTGAGTTTGTTTCGTAAGTACGGGCTGCAGCTTGCGGCACATGCGCACGACATCTTTGATTGTTGGTACGACCAAAATAACAACAGTGAATTGCTTCGCTGGCAGTTGAGATACTTGCTTTGGGTTACTGAGATCGAAAGGAGTAGACTCGAAAACCTCCTCACCGAAGGCCTCGCTCAGAAATTTGACCGATGTCGTTGGCCAATACGTGTAGCATGAGAACTGCCGAGAGCGCGCCAGTCTCCATGTGATTACTGCCGCGGCGGGCGAGAAGCCCATAGTCAACACTGCCGGCTGCGACATGCTGAATGAACAAGGGGAGTAGAGAGAGTTGCGAAGTGAAAGAGGTGTAAAGGCTGATGATGGCGCTCGAGAACGCGAATAATGCCGGTCTGAAGTTGGTCCGCAAGAATTTAAGGAGAAATCAATGCTGACTGGTCGCTTGTGACGTCGGTATCAATGCGTAGCTCTCAAATAAAGCAAGCTAGAATAGGCCGGTCCTGAAAAGAATGCAAAAATGACTTGGGGAGCTGCTTCGAGAGAGTTGAGCTTGAACGCGTGTTCCTGCGTGTGGCGTCTCGTCCTGGTTAATAAAGAGGGGTGCTAAGAGGTCCTTTCAAAGCGTTTTTTGGGGTTGCAATTGAAGCTCCAAGAAAAGGCAAAAAGGAGCCAGGGGTTCTTTTCAGTCCAGAGCGGCTCGCAGCTCTATCAATTCTCAATTCGGCCCTGCAGAGTCTGTGCCAATGCTTAGTATGGCAAATTGAAGGATCTCGCACCCAGGCGTGAAACCTCGTTAGTCAGCGAGCGCTCCGAAGTGGCCTAGGGTTTGCCAGCGTGACAGCTGGGGGTAGTGCGTCTGCCACCTCGCTGGGCGCCAGGCCGGCCCGTGCCCTACGACAATGCCGGGGGACGATCCGGAAGCGTTCAGCGGTCAAGCCCTAGTTTTCAGCGTTGATTTGCGGCACAGTTGATAGCCCACGCTAAAATGATTTTGAAAATTCCTCTGCCGGTGTAGAATGAGCGCATAAGCATCGCGTAAAGGGTCCCGGGCAGTACTAAGATGGGCAGGCACGGGGCAGTGTTGCTCTCGCGTGTCCCAAGCACGCTGGAACCCTCCCTCCTCCTTTGTGTCCCTCGCTCCACCGGGTCGCGGCTTCCGAGCGCGAATATTGCGCGCTGCTATTTGCATGTCAAACATTCTTCAGATGTTCTTGTGCAGCGCGCCTGCACCAAAAGGAGCTGCGACATTATTCTGCATTCGGCTCCTGCGGGAAGGGGTCGTACCAAATGCGTGCAAGGGCCGCCAGCCGTGCATATGACTTGTGATTGGGGCTAATGAAGGGCAGGGAAACGATTGCATATGCGCGTCGCTGCAAATAGCTTGCTCTTGCCTCAAAGTTCTATAGTCGTGGGCAAATTATTGAATTTTGCGAATTTCGAGGCGATCTGGCGCCCTATGTGTGGGCCTGGGTTGGCGTTTATTGCATAGTTTAGTATCGTCATTGTGGCACTAATTTTAAAACTATTTCGCTCCCAGTTGGAGAAACCCTAGTTGAACCCCTTCCAACAGCGCCTCTTAAACAGGAGTCAGCAGGGTTGTAAGGGTCTAATGAAGAGATCACCTGATTTAATTCACCATTTTAGCGACAAAAGTTGACCAATGGAAGACTCTTCAAGTGTTGCCTTGAGCCCCTGACTTAGTCATGGCTTCGTTCGAGTTACTGTCATTGAGTTGGATTTGCTGTTCAGCCCACTACTATATTTGGAAACCAGGTTTCGCTGGACTCCTTAAATATCTATAAACGGAATCGTGCATATGCGCTAAAGTAAACTTAGTTACATGTCTATTTATGTAGGCGCCTTCATTTTAGCCCCTTTGTGTCGGTTCCTCTGTGCTGGCTTCCTTGTGTCGGTCCTTCTACCGGGGGGCTTCTTTGCGCAGGCTTCTTCGCGTAGGCTCAACTGTGGAGGCCCCTTCGCGTAGGGTCCATTGTGTGGGTCCCTCTGTTCGGTCAACTTTAGGTAAGCCTGTTCATATCGTCATATAGGCTTGCGAAGATGGGATCATTCAAACATTGGGGTACGTATTCTTGTAGAGATAGGCTGGCTTATCTAGACTTGGTCAAGAAAGCCAGTTCAAGTGGTTTAGTTCAATTTGATTAAATGGTCGTTTAATCTAAAATTTGTGGCGAGTCAAAGATGGCCTTCTTAAAGCGCTTGCTCAATGCAAGATTTACATATTGCTGCTACTATTGTGCCTAGCTTTTAAAGGTTCAACATAAATCTCGTAGCCTTGAATTCCGTCTCGCGAGATCACGCTGTTGCACCGCTATGAGTTGAACCTGACTTTCCACAACACTCAGCGAGTGAATGATCCAGCCGTGAGTGGGCCATCAGCTGACCACTGACTAACTAGGCATTGCACTCAGATCGACAAATTTTCAACATTTACCATTAATCAAGCAAAATGGACGCTGCCAAGCTCGAGAAGTTGAAGGCGAACGTCCGCATTGGCGGCAAGGGAACTCCCCGTCGAAAGATAAAGCGATCTGTCAAGACCGATGGCGATGACACCAAGGTGCAGGCCGCCTTGCAGAAGCTCAACGCCCAGACCCTTACAGGCGTCGAGCAGGTTAACCTGTTCAAGGAGGACGGAAAGGTCATTCACTTCGGCCGCCCGGCTGTCCAGCAGGCCAGCCAGTACAATACTTTCGCGATCAACGGCCACTCCGTTGAGAAACCCGTGTCTGAAATGCTTCCCGAGATGATCCAAAGCATGTCTCCCGATTCTCTGGAGCAGCTGCGCAAGCTCACGGAGCAAATCCAGGCTGCTCAGGGCCAAGCTGGTGCTCAAGGTGGGTCTTCGGCCCCTGGCACCGTCGAAGAGGCTGGCGAGGTTCCCAGTCTTGTTGAGGGCGAGTCTTTCGACAAGGTCGAGTAAGATTGAGTAAGTACGCAGTATAATGAACTTCACGCACTTCTCATGTGATTGAAAAGGCTCTTTGTGAGCTTCATTCTTGATTTGTAGAGCCTGTACGAGGCCTCGGGTCAAGTCAGTTGAAGTCTCCCTCATCAGTATTAAACGAATCACATGTAAACTCCCAGGGTATTTGTTTGATCTTTGAAAGGTTGAGTCGAAAGATCCGTTCTTGGTTCTATTCTCGTCTCATGAATATATAGGAATCTGCAATATCCAAAATTAACCTAAAACTAATCGCATGATCCACAATATGGAGTTTAACGCTCAAATATTGATAGCTACATGCTCCGCACTCTGTGTAGCTCTCGATACTTCGCTTAGTCGTCGATATGCATCAAATAAATTCCTCTCGGATGTCGCAAATAAGAGTCAATTTCGCAAGTCAATTCGCGCAACGTACAGACTCGTTGATGAGCCCGGGAATTCTCAACTTGTTGCCACCTCAGCGCAGCTTTGTTCGTTTTTTCGTATTGAATTCGCGCTATCGTGATGGGCTCCTGACTCTCGTCTACGTACCCTCGGACTCGGTGGTTTTTAGACTGGAATCATGCGTCGCCTAAGAATTAGCGGATGAAACATAAGGAGTGGTGGGTACTTTACTGAGATATATTTTGATTCTATTTGATGTTATGAAAACAATACCATTGCCTGACGCAGTAGGTAGGGAATCGTCAATTTTATGCCCTCATATTAGCCAAGCCGTAAGCCAAGAGCCCTTACCCGGAACTCCACGACTGGGCAAGGTTAGCTTATCTTCAACAGCGGAGACATCCTGACAGGCTGGATTCGGTAAGTGCTTAAGTGTCTAAATCAAATTGACTGGAGCCCACACGAGCACTGAGTTGTATACTCGAGAATGAGGTGTCTTGACTGCACAGAAGTGCCTTGAGGGGCGTCGATCTTTGCCATTCCGATAAACGTGTTTTTACATGCATGCACACTCACGCCCCCACCTCCAAAACCCTCTCGGAAGGGCTCCCGTCTTCTGCAAGCTTAACCCTTTGCGTTAATTGTTTTCAGGCTAAAAAAGACACGGAACTGAATTGATGTTGGTGCACAGCTGTGACTTATGGGGGACGATGGGGATGCAGTGTGTAAGCGACAGACATGTGCGTTGTTTTGTGGAGCAGAGCGTAGACGGCTAGGATCGACGCAGAAAATAAAAATTGATTAAGCGTGTATTAAAATAAACCGGCCATGGGTCAATTTGCTTCTAACTTTCACACTGTGTAAGTTACCACTCGTCAGTAATTATGAACCATTAATTGGAATGCGTATGCCATGGTTCCACTGATGCCTGATTGGTTGAACCAATGACGAACTGAGGGCTAGGTCTTCAACGGCGGAGCACGAGCCGTTGAAGGAGAGCTTCTATATTGTAGGCTTTAATCGGATTTTTACTCAAAATACAATGTGCACATGCATTCCTCGTGCTTGTGCTTCTAGCTGAGCTTTACACAAGCTTTACTGAGCCTTAGCTCAACGCTTTACTTTAGTTACCATTGGCGGTCAGCACATGCATGACGGTGTTATTCCGCCGATTGCTGCTCGCCCTAAGCCACGCCCTAGCCCCACGTTGATGAATATAAAGCCAATGTTTAGGCACATTAACGGCCATTATTGCTTCGAAACTTAGAACTAGGCAACACTTTACAGATGGTTCTCCACAGTCAGATTGATCCCGAGGAGCAGAGCTGCCAGGCGCACCGCCATTTCTTCAAAAGTGAGAAGATTCTCAAAGTTGAAAACTCAGTAGCCTCAGCCCTCACTAAGGAGCGACATGACATTGCAGTCACTCCTTTGCCGAAATTCCACATCCGTCAAACTGGAATTACTTCTGAGCTTGCCGCTGAGCTGGTGCGTTCGCACCTGAATCTCGACGGTAACCCTGCCTTGAATCTGGCCTCTTTTGTTCACACAAACATTGATCCTGTTGGTCTTGAACTCTGCAAAGAGAATATCACCAAGAATCTTGCCGACAGCGATGAGTATCCTGCTCTAATTGAGCTGCAGCAGCGTTGTGTGTCCATTCTCTCCAACCTATGGAATGTACCCGAGGGAGAGCGTGGTGTAGGAACTGCCACGACCGGCTCATCTGAGGCCATCATGCTCGGAGGCCTTGCAATGAAGCGTAGATGGGAGCGCAGACAGAAAGAGAAGGGCCGCTCTACTAGCAAGCCTAACATTATCATGGGCGCTAATGCTCAAGTTGCTCTCGAGAAGTTCGCACGCTATTTCGATGTTGAAATGCGCCTTCTCGATGTTCATGCCGCTGATCATTTTAGCTTTTCTATGGCTGATCTCAAGAAGAACGTAGATGAGAATACCATTGGTGTCTTTTGCATCATGGGATCTACTTTCACGGGCCACTATCAGGACGCTGAAGCTGTGAATAAGGTCCTTGATGAGTATGAAGCCGAGTCAGGTAATTTTGTGCCGATCCACATTGATGGTGCCTCGGGTGCATTCGTAGCTCCCTTTATCACCCCAGACCTCAAGTGGGACTTCCGCCTCCGCAGAGTGTGCAGCATCAATTCTTCAGGCCACAAGTTCGGTTTGGCCCCTGTTGGTTGTGGTTGGATCATTTGGAGAGACCAAAAGTTCCTTCCAAGCGAGCTTCTTTTCACGCTTTCTTACTTAGGAGGCTCCGAGACGACCTACACCCTCAATTTCTCTCGTCCCGGCCATCCTATCATTTACCAATATTATTCGCTAGTGAGACATGGGTTCGAGGGCTACAAGGCGACTCACAGCGTCTCGTTGGCTAACTCTCGGATTCTCTCGGTCCTGCTTGAGGAGAGTGGATACTTCGACGTGCTCTCCGATATCCACCGTCCCAAGGGCCACTACTATAAGAAGAGCGGAGAACTTACTTACAAGAGTGACGAGAGCCTTGGTGAGAAACAGGAAAGTTTTTTCAACGAAGGCCTGCCGGTTGTCTCCTTCAAGCTGACTGACCAGTTCAAGAAGGATTACCCTTTCATTCCTCAAGAGGCCATTTCACACATGCTGCGTGACAAGGGGTACATCATCCCGAACTACCCGTTGCCGCCTGCTGAAGAAAAGTTCGAGTGTCTGCGAATCGTCATTAATGAGAATGTTTCGGTTGACTTCCTTGATCAGCTCATGGAGGATATCCTGCGTGTCACTAATCGACTCATCTCAGTTGGTGAACACATCAAACCTGCGGAAAACCAAGCCGTTCTTGAGACAATCCAGATCATCGCGGCTGCCGACCACATCGAGGAGGAGCACGAGGAAAAGTGGATTGGTAAGGTCAAGTCCGAGCCCCATCACAATCACTCGCGCTGCTGAAGAAATTATTGAAGTAAATAGAGACACTAAATAAATATCACTACAATTTCTTCCAGCATATATGTCTCCAATAACTATAGTTCATAGCTCTGTGTTCCTATGGAGACTAGATAGGGTCAGGAATAAGGGTAGGATCATTTGACGGGCATACGCCAGGCACCAATTATGGTAAGCGAATATGCAACCCAAACATAGGACATCGATACAGTAGAAGAACACCAATTCGAGGAAGAGAAGACAATTGGGGACATATGACGGGCATATTCTTATTAATGCTGCGATTTAGTCCAGCTCAAATAGGATCGTGGAGATGTTATCTTGAATCTCTGGACCTGGATAAGTAAAGCTCTCAAATGTGTATAATATGTGATTTGATGAGTCAATTGGGTTGAATACTAAGGGGGGGTGCTTCTGAGGCTGTTGATGCTTAGGTGACTTCAGCCTGATTGTTCTCGCTTACTCGGCTCCCAACTGGTGGTATCTAAAGTAGATATAGAAGGGATCCTCGGCTCTCTCGAAAGAGAGGGTGCTCCCCAAGAAACCCCCTCCCTCGATCAAGCTGTATGTGAGCCTTTTGTAGTATTGGTAAAGCAGAAGCTTTAGGCTGATCTTATCTCCTCATGTAACTTAATTATCACTGCCACTGTACAAGCCACCAAGTAGACAATGCAGTGCCTTTTGTCTATCTATCTATCTAATGGTAGCTTGAACTTTGTGAAGCAGAATGGCGAAAAAGTCAGCATAGCAGCGGGCAGAAAAGTCCTGTCGTCATCACCAAGTCTCATTCAACTGCTGAAAGATGCCCGCCTCGATCCATGCCCCAGGCCAGAGCAGCCTAACATTAACCATGACATGCCTCCCTATCGCGTTACCTATAATTTGGTCACTTGGCTGGCTTCTTTGTTGTCAGACTTGGTGAGACATATCGGACTGAGGTCAGTCGGCACTTAATTAGAACTGCCACATGAGAAAGGTCTGTGCAGAGGTCTGTTCCAGTTGTTATTTTGGTGCTTTGGTTTGAACCAGAGTAGGACGTGAGTAGACACGTTGGCTCGTGAAGTACGTAGTCGTTTTAGAGCATTGTGCTACTTCCAAGAACTTCGAATTTTGAGTCAGGTTTTTGGTATGGGGCAGTTATTGCGTATATGTTGAGAATTAACAATGCATGAGGATGAAGAACCTTCTCACAATGCTGCGTTTATGTACTAGGGACTCGGTGTGATTTACTGAGTACGCTCAGCAGAACGGGTTTTCGTTTGAATTCATTAGTTCGCTAATTCATAGACCAGATTTCGATTTCAGGAGAGACTGGAGCATGTATGGGGGCCGAAGTCGGTGAGCAGGTGGGCGTGGGCATTGTAGAGAGTGGGGCCGAACGAGGTGAGGGAGAGACTGCCTTGATCAAATACGAGGAATCGGCGCTGATTCGCAAGCGGCGACAAGAATGCATATATGCGTCATAAGACACAAAAAGGTTCCAATTGAGCGCCTCCATGAGAGCTAACTCGTTGCGTTTCAAGTCGTCAAGGGGAAGACCCGATATGCGCGCCCAAACGGAAGCACTGTAGCACCTGTCTTGCAGAAACTTCGAAGCTACTTGCAAAGCTGCCACCAGGACACGACGACTGCAAGCCAAAATCTCGGGAATTGGCTGCTGGTTCTGCGCATATCCTTTGATGACGGGGCCAAGTCTTGCAAGATAACACAGTGCAACCTGGAAAACAGGATATTGGACACGCGACCTTCTCAAGATTTCGAATATGAATCTGCGGAGAGGCAATCTGCTTTTACGCTGGGGCCACAAGCTCTCCATATAGGCTGTGCAGAGATCGACGAGTGCCATGGCAACCCTTCGTTTTGATGCCTGGTCATAGGGCACGTTCAAAGAGTCGGGGTGCTTCGCACAAGGGCTCTCGATGCTTTTGTTGACCTGTGTGTGATGGTTTGCGTTCCAGTCCTGGTTGGACAGGTGCTGAAGATTACTTTGCGAGAGATGTGGAAGTGTATTCTGCACAGTTGAGGATTTCCCTGCTCTGCAGGCTTCACGACAGGCCTCCCGACAGGCCTGCTGGATGAATTTATGGGGAGAGGGACGATGAATCACTGCCATGTTGAAAGGGCAGCTCTAAATCTAGTTCAAATGAGGTTCCAGAGAAATTTGTCCACGCAGGTTAAATAGAGAAGTTAACCTTGACGGAAAACATATTTCGAGAGGGGCACAAATCAATTCTTCTTACTGGGAGGTCAACGGGGGTACAGAGGGGGATTGTGGGTGCAAAGACGACCTCCAACCCGTACAGATTCTGAAGTTCGGCAAACGTTATATATTTCGGGCCTATCCCCGGTCACCTGGTTATGACGGAGCCACGGCGCGTGAGTCATCTGGGTTGGGGTGTCAGATAGGAAATTGGCTCATCGCGCAATGGAGGACCATGTAGTCATCAACGCCTCAAGATGAGCCTCATTATGAAAATCGCATAACTCCTATTATTGCTGATCGGTTGTGGGGAAAGCCACGGTTGCTAGCGAGTCTTTGGTGAATTCGATGAGGCGGATCATAAAATTGAGTTGGGCGACGCCCAAACTCGGCTGTCGATAGTATATTATGTTAGGGTTGGAGTCATATGCCAGCAGCTCAGCACTTGGCTTCACATGTAGCTTACTACAGCAGTGCCTAGCTTGACTGTACCTGGCTTGGCAGCGATTGGCTCAGCAATGATTGGTTCAACGGTATTTCGCACAGTCGATACCTGATTAATATCAAGATGTCAATCCGTGTCGCCAAATATGAGATAAATTTTTAGAGCAAACCCCGATTGACTATGCAGGGACTTTACTGCCTTGGACTACTACTACTACTCTTAGATGCGCTAACGTGATCCTTAAACTCAGCTCAGAAACTTGCTCAATATTATCTAACACAATTCGCTTTCAAGTGTTCTGGGAGGGCTTCGAGTGTTTCTTTTAGTATTTCTCGATCTTGTGGTACCATTCTAGTACACGGACTAATACACAGAGTTGGGTGTGCGCGAGCTGTGTGAACTAGAGTGTCGCCCATCTATATGAAGTACTCTACTAGGAGACAAAGAAGGGAGAATAAAGTACACCTTCCGAATTGAGCTTGTAAATTATGTAGCCAATTGTCAGAAGAACGCAACTTTCCGAGCTGTCTTGCTCCTGAAGTGTTTAGTACCGATGGCACACACCAAGTATAAAGCATTTATTTGATTGATCTAGCGTCGTTGTTATGTTGATATAAAGATACTCTGGAATTAATATAGTGTTGTTGTGGAGTTCTTTCCCTTTTGAATTGGATGTGTACCCGTGTTTTTCTTTCTAGTTGACAGTGTTCTAGCTACCCTCAGCACAAAGTCAAAGTGCTTTGATGCAATCAACAATGGCAAATGCGAAATTCCAGTTTTTACTCTTCATCACTACAATCATAACTTGATCCACTGAAACGTGGAGCTGCTAGCGGCCCCACCTCGCTGACTGGCGCCGTTCTGGAGTCAATGCTGAGCGTGGCCATAAGTTCAGGAGAATACTTACATGGACTCGAGCTAACATGGTCCCTTCTAATATCCCGAGAGTCCCTGAAGAAGAAATTCGGATTTGAAAATAATAATGATGCTCTATCTACTTTGGAAATTTTATGATATTGTTACTGATCTCTCTTAGATCTCATTGTTCAAAGCTGCCTGCATAAATGTGCGCGCCTCTTGGTCAGATAAACGGGTGTATCTGCGAAAGCTGAGATGCCTCTCTAGAATCAGATTGTGTGTGTAGACCTCGCTATCTCTCATGAGCGTAGAGACCTTGCCGAGCAGCATTAAAGCTTTTGTATCGCGCTCCTCCAAGAACATTTCCACGTTGTAGGCAACGTCATTAGCAACACCTCTCCAAGACCTCGATGCTGCCCTTGCAAGAAACCTCGTGGGCATGTGTCGTTTCTGAGAGATTATATTGACATCGCTGACAAGGTCCTTATGACTGGAAGAAAGCTCCTCGGAAATTTCCTCGATGCCTAAGTCAATCGACCGAATAATCTCCTTTCCTAGTTTGCGATGCTTGGGTATGAACAGAGTCTCAAGGACTGCCACTTTTTCAATCTCCCTCTTCACGGCTCCCAATTGTGTCCTACACTGTTCCAGGAATTCGGTATAGTTCCTGACCACTTCTCGGGATTGGTATACGAAGAGCTTGCTCGATTTGTGCGATTCATCTGCCGGCTTGCATTGTTCTGGGAGCGGTGCGAGTGTGTCATATATTTTTTGAATTCTAGCTTCACAATAGGGAGGCGCATAACTCGGAATCCGCTCTCTGATCAAAAGGTAGTCCAACAGAGGCTCAGGCTTGTTGAAACGGATTTTCTCCCTCCTTCCTGCTAAGATCGAGGCTAATGACACTGGGTGTGGCTTGTCGCTTGGTCGTCTGGTTTCACATGGCCTGGGCTCACATTGTCTGGGTTCACATTGTCTGGGTTCACATTGTTTGGGTTCACATTTTCTAGGTTCATACTCGGTGGGTCTCAAGGGACTCTGGCAATCTTCGGAGTCGACTTGGTGATACATGCCCATGCTGTCTCCAGGCAAGTCCTCATGATGCTCAGTGTCGCCTAAATCCAGGCCGTTTTCACGGCTCCAATGCTTGGCGGCAAATTCCTTAGAGGCCTCAAGAATTGCTTCTTGGCCTCTAGAGACCGGCGCAGGCGGACCTAATACCGGGGAATCTGAGTCAAATGGGGTTCTGTGCGCAGGATAGGTTCCACAATAGTGTATCTTCTCGGGAAGCGTGTCACCAGATGGAGGAGCGTTGCACATTTTGCTCAAGAGCTGTGGAGGTGCCATCACCGGTGGTTCTGAGTCAAAGGGGGTCCTATGAACGGGGTAGATAGCGCGAGCGTGTGCCTGTAGGTCGAAACTGGAACTGGAGTGAGGAGTGTTGCTCTGTGTACCCGAGGGCTGTAAACTGCTAGTCAATATGGGACTCCCGGGTAAAGAGCCTTCGAGATTTGAGTCATTTGAGTTTTCCGACTCATGTTCAGAGTAGACTGACCCTTCAGAATCGTCTTGCACAATGTAGGGCATATCCAAATACTCGTTATCGGAGTTAATTGAGTCTTGCGGGACAAACTCAGAGTAAACTGATCCCTCAGAGTCATCGTTTACACTGAAAGGTATATCGTACTCCTCGGATCGGCAATCCACTGCGGTTTCAGCCAATTCGAGATTTAGAGTTAGGACATCGTCCAAATCATCTAGTACGTTCAAAGCGTCGGATATAACTTGATGAGAAGGCGATGTGTCGCCTTCTTCCTCTCGCTCCGTATGAGTGGAGAGGTCATCAATTTCATCCGAGCACTCGTTTCCTTCAGTGAGTATACGATCAAAGCTGTACTCGAGAGGAGGAGGAAGTGGGTAAAACTCCATTAGTTGGTGGGGCTTCTTGGGCTCAGAGCAAGTCAGTGGCTGCGCGATTGCCAGGGCTTCGAGTTCGAGGATAAACGGCTCAATTGAACATTCTCCCTGACTTGTGACCTTTTCAGAGCAGGTTAAAACAACGGTGGGCTCCCAAGTGAGTGCTTCAGGTCTAAAGGTAGAATGGTTGGCGTCAATTCGAGCAGCTTCTAAAAGGCTCGCATAAGCCCAGTCGAGAGAGTCATCAGATTGTCCCACATTGATAATTACATCGCCATCCTCAACCATTGCAGCGGATAGCTCTGTAAAGTGCAGGCTCTCGACAAACCTGCAGCGGGAGGAGAGAGCGAAGTAAACCATTGACATGGCCAGGATGGCAATAATGCTGGCGCAGAATAGAATGCTCATTGTTGTAAACTGTGGGGTAAAACTTTGGTGATAACAACGTCAGAAGATGATATCGGGGGTGTTAGAAGAGGATTGCGTTTTCGTCCAACTATATTATCTTCGAGAATTCGATGGTGACGTCAGCACACGTCCATTCTTTCCCAATCAGGAAAATCGGGAGTGATCACATGTAAGTCGGCATGATGCTGCCATCTTGACAACAAGACGCATAATGAATATGAAAACGCAAGTCGTTAGGTAACCGTGAGTTTTCAAGCCTAGATTGACCTCGTATCGACAAATTAACGTGTAATGCCCGAACCTACTTCTGAAGCTAGCCTAAAATCAATATTCAAGCAACTACACATCTCTTAATTTGACTATTGAAATAAATAGATACTGGCTCAATAACTTCGCGGTCAAATTTGTTCTGCAAACTGAAATATTTCTCAATACTGCATGTGATAAAATAGAGAACATGGTTCGGGTACATTCGCACCCTAATCCTAACCACATACGCTGTATCATCCAAGTTCTCGCAGGTACGTTTATTCGATACAGTGTAAATAAACTTAAAAGAAAATTGGTGTCGAGACATAGAGGGAAATGTCTCTTGAGCTAAATTGTCTGCCTATTGATGGTCCTGTTGCCTTATATGGCCAAGCAAACAGCATGGCTGCTGAACTCAAGACTTCCATTTGATTCCTTCTTAGCGCATGACCGCGTGTCAGAAACACTTCAGTGAATCTCTTTCAAATAGTATAAGAGACTAAAATTACAACATTCTCGATTCACCAGCCTCTCTCACTTTCAATGGTCACATTCCGTAATTGAAAGCATCGCTGACCATGAGTAGATCTAACATGTCGGCTATAAAGCCCACTGGCCTCGATTCTGTCCATCTACCAACAAATATACTATTTATTTGATAAGTAAACCATGAGAGCTTGCCAGCATGCTTTTTCTTGCTTCAAACTTTATTCTCTGTCCATCGAGTTCTGGAAGCGGAAGGAACTGTAGCTCATATGTGTGGACGCAGAGTCTACCTGGCCGAGTGATGATTTGGTTGTGAGGACTGCGTATGTGACTTTCTTGCCAAGTCTATGATCAATCTGAAAACAGTGAATCTCTCGAGGGACTCCCCTCCCCCAGCTTATCCAAGAAGGAATTTCGGTATGAAAAATAAAGTAATAATCCGTGTTTTGTAGCAGGTCTTTTGTAGCAGGTCTTTCAATTTTCAATTGAGCCCACAAAGTTCGGAAAGAATGGGCCCTAGCTCTTGCAAGAACCCACTACACTCGAGTACAAATTCTAAGCTCAGAACTTGTGAGAACTAAGTGACATGACATCGCCAACATGATGCGCAACGTCTCACCGTATAGAGAGTGCACCTCTAGTAATATCTTGACTGTATATAGCATGTCTGGTACCCGCCGCAGAACGCGAGCAACATCAAGTGCGACACCATCGTTACATATGATGGCTGTCTTTCGTGCGCGAGCGAGCTTCTCACCAATTGCAAGCGGAAGCAAAGCTTCAGTTCACCGCTCTACAGCTCGACAAAGTGGCAGGCGCCGAGAGTTCTCTTGCGCCTATACTGGATTTGGCTTTGGCTCGCTTCTCAAAAATTATCCGCGCACTTTAGGCTAACAGCACTACGTCATAACTCTGTGTCTCTATAAAGAAACGGCTCATTAGGGAGAACATTTGTTGGATTTTGGCCTTATAATACATCTCTTGGTCAAATCTCAAATTTGGAGTCTTGCGGGCTCCAGCTCAAGATGTATCTCCCGAATCCTTCTATGCTCACAATTGTGCTAGGTACTAGAGTCCATTATAAACATTTGTCATTTAACGGCGTAAAGTTAATTTCTGAATTCTGGGACTGGAATCATTGCGATTCATGAATCTCACAGGGAGCTCCAGTCGAGATTTGGCTGAACTCAGACTGGATCCGACAAATCTCTCTTGCCTTTAGATGATGGAGTGTTAGCAACGAAAGTTCGCTATACACCTTTCTGACTCGCCCACTGCTACAACTGCTAGCCGATACCAGATAATCTTTGAAACTCCGCTGGAATAGAGCAGCGAAGGCTCCCCAAGCAGTACTGATAGCCTAGTGTAAGCGGGTAATCTATGAATCGAAATGCTGGAAAAACAGACAAAGTTACTGTTAAAATATCAGACAGATGTCAGGCTCGACTTGATAAAAGCACTGCTAGAGACCGTGCAGTTAACTCATATTCATTGCGGAGCTGAACCCGCAGAGTCCATCAAATTTGGATTAGACAATAGTTTGCAGTGTTTTAACGAAAGCCTATTGATAGCTGCTCTGTTTCAAAGTGTTAGCGGCTAGTCTATAAAAAGCCAAGATAGCAAGATTCTAGAGCTGTGAGAGTGTCTCCCCTCGATTTCTGCCTCATTCAGGCAAGAAATTTTGAAAACTACCATTCGGTCATGTTGACGCACTCATCGCATTGCTAAAAATTATGTTTTAGTATTTAAATTACTCCAATGGCATACGCAGATTAGAATTCAAACGGTCGCTACCTATTACTACGATCATCCTCCTCACAGCTCGTTGTGCCCATTCTTAAGGCGTGTTGTCGAGGAGCGCATTACTAACTCAACTTCACGTATATGCATGGAAGATAAACCGACGTCTCCTCGGCGAGTACGAGGACCCGGTGAAGCTATGCAAGGTATTGCTGAGGAGCATGGCAATGGTGAGAGCTCTACGAAGTATGCGGGAAGCAGCCGTTCGAGCTTGTTCGGTCTTTTCAGGCGGCAGTCTGACAAGCCTGGCAACCAGCCCAGCAAGCAGTTCAGTAGACATAACGTGGACGTTCCTTCACTGAGAGAGGCACGTTCGCTCCGCAGTCAAGGGAAAGAGAGCTTTGCTGCAGCATTTGATAATCTCAGCTTCAACACGGACGGGTCTGGGCTTGAGAGTCCTCAGCAAGCCCAGGACACCGCAGAGCGTCTGGATCGCATGCTGACGGCAGCCAGAGAGTATCGACAGGCGATTGAGGCAATGGCCTCTGCTGCCGGAAATTTCGGCACTGCTCTAGCCTCGTGTGCCGAGACCAAAGGAGCTGCTGAGGGGCGCACTCCCCTTCCTGATCACGCTGTGGACCTCGATTTGCATGCCGCCGGAGGCCTCCATCTGGTTATTTCAAACCATATTGACTTACTGGCATCCAGTTTGAAGCACCAACTTGAGGAGCCAATGGAAGCCACGCAGGCGCGGTTTATAAGGCGTTTAGCCGATAGGGAAGAAAGCTTTAAGGCATCTTTACGAACACAAATGCAAGCGTTGAGAACCGCTCAGGCCGAGACGCGGCGACGCGACTCGCGCAAGCGTGGTATGAACTTGTCGGCTTATCGCAGCACGCTGCTTGACCTGACCTCTCAGATCGATGATATCAACCGGCTGAAATTCGAGTTCCTCAGCGACGTGCACGCTTTAACTACTGAGCTTGCGGAATCCTTGCATTCCTCAATTGCCTCCGCCGTGACCGCCGAAATTGAGGTGTTTGAAAACATCGCTCGTAAGGGGTGGTCTGGCGGGGGCCTTGACGGACTGCTTACTGGCTGCCCAGATCCGTTTGAACTCGAGCACAAACGGTCTTCGTCGCACGCCAGTCAACGTAGTTTGCATACGGAGCCTGAGACTGACTCCAACTTATTTTCCATCATTCCTCCTAAGCCCATTCTCCCTGGCAATAGCGACAGCGATAGTGACGTTGCTGATCTCACACTCACCCCTCAACATACGCATAGAAGCAAAAGAAGTACATCAGATGAGCATCTGGCATCGGAAGATGCTAACGATAACAACGAGCCCACGAAACTTAGAGAAAGCGTCAAGGTCGAGAAAAAGGAAGAAGTTCAAGACGGTACGCAGGACACAGAAGATCGAATTGAGAATAAAATTGGAGATCTCCACATGCCATAGTTCGAGCTCTTTTAGATGCGTTCTCGTGCATGCTCTGGTAGTGGAACACGCCATACATGGCCATGACCCTCGTGTAGATGAAAATGAGTTGATGTTTGATGTTTTGAATAATAGCTCTACTGCCTACAAATCATAGGAGACTCCATACATTATGAGAATCTAGGGACAAGTTCTAACATGAGTTAAAGTGAACTCCATGCTTTCAAGTCACGGCTTCTTCAAGAGTCTTTGCATATTCTTCATGTGGCGTGCCGGAGATCTATAAATGACCTCAAAAAGCTTGTTATTGAGTAAATTCATTGTAAAGCCAATAATTATGCCGGGCAACTATGAACACTAAAACCTTAGTGTTGCATAAATCACAGGAACACTCCGCGAAAGGGGTAATAGCCTTTCAAGGCGATCAAGTATATACATTGCCAATTCAGTCCATGTGAAAGTCGTTCATATCTACTCAGTCCCTAATATCAAGCTGCAAGGTGGGCTGAATTTACTAGCCCTGGATAGTTTCTGGAACAAATGGAGCACTTAAAGTCTAATCTAAAGAGTTGCTGGACATAATAAATTTGTGAATCACGCGCTCGTCTCGACATGACTGTGCTAGCTTTCCCAGCCTCCCTACTCGCGACTCACTTCCATGGAGTGCTGTCATGCTCAACCTCGTTAAGTCTCGAGTTAAGTGATGGTTTTCTAAGCTGAGGAAGACGCCCGCCACGCTGATGTCTTAACTTGTAACGAATCTCGAGGGCACAGTTCAAGGGCAGTGCATTGGTTCGGTAAGCTCAAAAATCTGCACCGCACATCAATCCACCCATCTTATCAAAATTTGGGCTTTGTCTTTGCTTGCGTAGAACATACTAGTGATGCTCGTGTGCCAAGTAGAGGTGGTCAAACTAATCTCGGATGGTGACCGCTCAGTACTGCAGCAGTTAAATTTTTAAACGGGCTGGGTGAAAGAACAGTGACAAATTCTCAATTTCCATTGCATGTAATGATTGAACACTCCATAACTGCTTTGCCCGGTGGGATTCTGACAGCTAAAACCAACCTTTTCAGCCTGTTCAACTCAAATATTCCTTCGCGCTGCAGGGCCTTAACGCGAACGATGCCAAATTCATAAGCCCCTTTCTAGAGATTTGTGAACCCAATGGCAACTTTCTCTAGTCCTTTATAAATTGTTCAGAGTAGCTCTTCCAGGAATTAATAAGTCAAGCATGGTGTCAGGTTTCTGGTCTCTTTGTGTTGAGTATCTCCCATCATGCGAGGGAATTGAACGCTAACTTGCTTGTCATATTTTCACAAGGGTGTACAAGCGCCAGTTATCAACCCGGAAGATACTGCGAGAGACCTCTTGCCTCCTGTTATACTGCAATCAAAGAGAGTTCCAGCGATAACTTTCGAATTTATATGGTATTTTTACTATTATAGACCAGTCGTGCGTAATTGTGCGAAAGTTAAACAATATTCGTAGGGTTAGGTTTTAACGTGGTTGATTTCTTCTACGTGATAGAGTGCGCATTGAGGTACAACAAGCAGAAGAGGTCAACAACTGGAATCCGATTTTTGCGTAGCTGAAATTTTTCTGAGAGCGAATGTCTAGCTCGGCTGGATACCTTGGCGACGGGCCCTGCATATCTGATTAGCGGGCACGAGCACGTGCGCAAGAAGTTGATCAAATAGGAAGGAGTTGACAGTCCCAAAGAAGATATATATCTGACGGCACGCTCTATACTTCGGTCTTCATACTGTATTCTTCCAAAGAGTTTCAGTATGTAGAAAGATTTCTAAAGTCTTGAACAACAAGCAAGCTAGCATGGAATCTTTCCTGCGAGAAATGAGTCGATGCTGGGAGCTCTACAACGAGATCTTTGAGAGAATTCATGATTCTCTCAATGTTTCGAATCCAATCTAAACTCGTCATACCTAAACAACTCCGAAAATCTCCCAGACATGAGTAAAGTAATTACGTGGTACCAATATAATACTAAATATAAGCTCATTCGCTCAAATTGCTCCAAACATTAGGTCAGAACAAAGCAGGAACATTGCAAGTGTCACCTCCGGTGGGATTACTCTGTAAGCCAATAACGTCAAAGCTATTGATAACTTTGGTGCTCGCTCAGTGCAAGACACACAGTGGCGCACGGCTATCGTGTATTCTTCTGTTGAAAGAGAGAAATTATGAGAACCGTATTCTGAGGGTATTCAGAAATACTTCAGAATCCGCACCTGCTCAAGCTCGACGCATTTGAGCCTCTGAAGTAAGATACCATAGAAAGCTGACTCCAGAATTCCTCTTCCTAATAACGCTAATGGCAAAGCTGTTTTCGGGTTTCTCGCGTCAATCAATTATTAGCGTAGCATTTTGCCAGAGGAGTGATTTCAACAGAGGTCCAGACCTCTAATAACAGAGTCCTGTTGTATCAGGCTGTGTCAAGTCTCCTAGCCCCTTGCTCATATTCGAATAAAAGCTGAGTCTCCTTCAGTACTGAGGAAGCCCCCAACAGGGCCTATCAGTGTATCTCTTCCCAAGAATGTAGTTCAGATATCGTCTATTTGGACAACTCCTTCTTTTCCGTCCAGAACAGCCCTAATTTATAGAGTAGACTACCAAGGGAGAGATATCAAACCCCTGAGCATTAGAGAATCTGAGCGATCAATATGATCAATCGTCAATCGAAAGAGTTGAGCAGATCACAAAAATACAGTTTCTGGAAATTTGATTAGGTGTTTACACCTCTGAGATTTTCAAATGGATTGGGTCATGAGCTGAAATTTTCAAACTAGTGAAATTATGCATACCCACTTTCATGCCCAATGCCTCTGAGTGCGCAATTCGTGGTATTACCCTTGAATTTTTTGAAATAAAATAGATTGCATGCGATGACACATTGGAGCTGCAGTTATTAGTGAGTTGATAGTTGGCGTCCCCTAAAAATTTTCCGTGAACAGAATTGATTGCAATGCACACAATCAATGACTCAAACCATATAAGCTCAATCTATACAATGCGGAGTAGACCTACGTTTCCGACGGAAGGCCACTCGAGCTTAGCAGTAGAAATAAATACTATTAACCCTGTTGCAGAGGGATCTATCGAGACCGGAGTCTATGCAACTATGCAGAAAGCGCTTTTTGGACGGGCTTCTGGTTGCCCTGAAGGACGTACTGGAACGCAGAAAATGGAGAGTCACCTACACTTCTTCGCCAGTTGTAGAGCCTGCCGACTTGGTAACTGGCGACACCTCCGAGGAAAAAATTCACCGAGGCAAGAAGATAGTTCTTCGGGCGGATTACCATGCACCAACGAGTCCAGATGAGCCCAGTGGCCATCAATGCAAACTGCTGGGTTCCGCTGATCTTATCCACGGGCCTGTCGAGGTCCTTCAGACCGGCAATAACCAGCGACCATTTCATGACAGGAGCCCAGAAGTGCACTGTTCTGGGTCCTGTTTCGGAAGCCATAAATCTGGCAAGAGGAGACGCGTGTGAGGCCATGTGGAAACTACCAAAATTTCACTGCAAAAAGGCTCCTTTATCGACACTTTAAGCTGTCTCTGTTGGGTGCGGGGATAGCGGCGATAGAGCCATGTCACGTGGGTCGCCGTTGGGACCCACCTGCGGGGGCCAATGTCGTTGATATTGAAGTCATCTTCTTCGGCTGGTTTTCGCCGATACCGCTGTCGTAGTCACGGGTGTTAACGTCCTGGTTAACTCGAAGCATCTTCGAAGTTTGGTGGGAGCGGGGCGACTAGCCATTGTTCATTGGTCGAGTGTAATTGCCCCTTTAGAGCAGCTGTATCGAACTACAATCGTGCTCTAAATTTATGTGCATTGAGACTCTGACGGCGATTTCAAAGGCAAAGCTGACACGCGATCATTACATGTGCTGCTGCTGCTGGTGAACTCGAGGTGGGGACCCTCGAGCCCTACTGTCCCCTTCGTACATTTCCGCCCTCTTGAGTGGTCGGGCCAGGGTTTGTAAGCTCATTCTACTCATGTCGCTGAAGTTTCCAAAGGCTTTGAAGGAGCTTAGAATCCACTTCGGCCCCAGTAGCCAGGGCTCTCGTGCCGTTAAGAGTTTCATCGAGGACAACTATGCCTCTCTCAAAAAAACCAACCCATCAACCCCCATCCTCATACGCGAGGCTTTAGGAATTAAACCTGTTGCATATGCTCGATTCGAGCTAGGGAAGGAGACTAAGACCAGTCTAGAAACTGAAGACGTTGGTGGCGCCCTCAAAACTCTTATTGAGAAGGGCGCGTAGAGCATACTTATTTATAGATTCCAAATACTAGAGGGCTCGAGCAGTCACTTGAGTTGTCAATAAACTTTCAACAATGCGTTGACCAGTTTGGAACGTAACTCATATTGTGTCCTTGAAACTGGGCTGATGAGACGATATGTTGTTTGCCGTGAGGCCTGCTCGCTGTAAGCATAGTTGGTCACATTTCATTTGCTAAAGTACCTAGAATAAACGGAGCTAATTGGCTGATGGAACACAGGCGTATCTAGCTGCATAACTTTAACCTCAAGTGCGGCTTCCGCTGCACAACTTTGCGTCGCTCTCGAGCAATGTATTATATCTCCAAGATACACTAGTGGAAGCATCATTAAAACAAGTTCATGTCTGTAACAAACTCTATTAAGTCTTCTTGCCCTAGTTTGCCAGATGCAGAAGCAGCGCGGAGTATCTTGAGTTATGTACCGGTTTTCATCTCACCGCTACGACTACGCCTCAGAGGCTATGTGCGAACCCATGCAGCAAGGACTTATAGCTAAATTCGGAATAACGCTAGTATTTCTGATCTCTAGTTGAACAGCTGACTATAGACTATAAATTGTGAGATAAGACTTATAAACGAAATGGATAAGCTTCCACGAAATCAGGTTACGTGAAAATTTTGTAGTGTTCAGGAGTTCAAGCTCATATGAGCGGCCTCTCGAGTGTTCGGAGCAGCTCAAGGACTCCAGGCCATCCAGGCACCAGATGAGCCATCTGGAAGTCCACCGTCAGGGCTCTGGGCCTGAACAAGCCCACGCTTGTCAGCGGACCTCTTGCTCGGAATAGGCTTCTGCTCGAACAGCTGGTAGGATACCGGTTGACCATCGTCACCAGTGACAGCAACGCTCATAGAACATTGCTGTTTACCCGGCGTGTGAACCCCGACTGTGCAGTGCCTATATGTGAAGTCAAGCCATTGCGCACAGATATTCGTGTCAATGTCATTGAATTCTTCACAAGGGAAATAAGGACGGTTGCAAACGATGACGGGTTTTGAATCACATGTGCCGCTCACAGACATCATGAGCGTTCCTGTCTGGAGAAAGCAGAGGTTGTTCTGTGAGCATGTCGCAGACAAGGTCTTCGTGGAGGTGATTGTCTCTGAGGTGATTTGAGTGTGAGAATATTGAAAGCTCAGGGATGCTCCCGCTTCACCATTGAGTGAGGGCTTTTCGTCGGTTATAGAAGCCTTCACATTTATGGAAGCCGTGACGCTCCATCCCTCAGATTGAGAGGTCAAATCGGCAACTGACTTGGAAGAAGTAACGGTGCATCCATCAGGGCTATTGCAAGAAAATGGAGTGGCATCTTGGTGCCACTTGACCCAGAGCTGTGCAGCATCTGGTTGTGTTAAGGCCAAGTCTTCTCCGAAATAACTGGTGGAGCACCACCCGATCCTATCAGAACAAGTGGGCTCTGTTGCAAGATTGATTTCTGTCGTGGGCGCTCGGCCCAACTTCACATCAGGGGATAACTGCCCTATCAACTCCTTCCAGCCCCTGTCAGAAAAGGCGGTCTTGCCTCCAAAAGTTTTTGGAATGGTGTACTGCAACGCAAAGCTCTGAGTCGCAAGCAGAGCAAAGATGATGATTGTCATAGGCTACTCGATCTGGACAGCCATGACAAGTCTAAGTTTCTTAAATGTCTTCCCAGATCCGCGGAATTGCGGGGTTGCATAGAAGCGGGGACCCAACAAGCAAGATGGTCTTAACTGTCGATGGCTGTCAGGGTTGGTTACGGTTTTCGATGCGGAGCCGCCGGGATTGCTTAATTTCTGCAAGATCCCTTAGTGGTGAGGGCATTTATCACAGGACTTTGACACAATGCACAATGACTGAGCACACGCATCTTCATGAGAATGACTGCTCTGGGCTTCGAAAATTGATGCCTAACTGTCTCTTCTACTTCGAACTAAACTTGCTGAGTCAATCATGAGTAAATATCCCGTATAAGCGTCACTCGATCTTGAAGTGCCGTTTATGCAGGTGCAATGCATGGGATCGGGGTTATGCATGGACATCTGGCATGTGACATTCTAAATTTGTTCTTGGTGGCCCGTAATGAAATGTCGGTAGCTTCCAGAATAGCTGACTGTAGAGGATTTGAGCATTTGTCCCGAGATTTAGTCTATTTGCGGATGTTTGTAGATGTATGTTAGTCCATATTTGCGGAGAGGCTCAAACATGAGACCACTAAATTCACCTCCTTTACCAGGGCGCACGTTGCCAAGATCCCCGCATTCTCTGAAGTATTTATAATATGCTGGCTCTGAGGCATATGCATGTCATTTAAAATCAAGAATAGCCGAGTATAAATATGCTTTAACGGCAATCGCAGTGCAGGCTACGCAGTACTTTCCCACATCAGTTTGTAGAAGCTGGCGCACCTACTCGTGCGAAGATGTAAGAGTGTCACTAGCGTGAAATCTCAAAGTGCCGTACACCTACATAAGATAAACACCACTATTTGCTGCATTTAAAAGAATTTGATGCACGGTGAGGTTGGCCAAGCGGCCTCGCACGGCTGACTGCATTCTAGACTTGGGCGCTCTAGATCGCCTAGTTCTCAGGCTTTTTGAATCCACATGCGCGAGCTCACTTGATGTAAAAATAGAATTCGCTACTCCAACCAATTGCTATTGATAATGATAATTACGACCCTTGGATCCAGAGTGATGTCTGTAGTATGTTGTGCAACATCGGAGCCGAGACGCCCTCAGAACACTGAAAATGCTAAATCCGCATTCTGAAGTCTATTTCGACAGAATCTGTGCTAGCAACAAATAGAGCTAGCCGTTTTGCCAGATTTCGCCAGAAGCAGAGCGGAGTCATTTGAGTTGTGGATTGGAGGTCTGCCCGAACTAACTACTCTGTACCTAATTTTCACTTCACCGCCGCGACGACGGGCATCGTGCGCTTCGGAGGCTAAATGCTAACGCATGCTATATATACTCATGCCCGAAAACCGATAGTATGCTGAGACGTAATTCTTATAGCCTTGGATTTGCAACGTACCACAGGCGTGGCCGCTCACTGTGTAGGTTGAAAATCAAACAATCAGGCGTACTGCTCAGAGCTGCTTTAACGTTTCTCTCCTGTTACTCTCTGAACTCCGAGAATTGATAGGTTGAATTTGAAAGTAGAAAATTTAAGATACTGAAGATAGTTGTAAACAAATTGGGAGAACTTCCACAGAATTAGACTGCTGCAAACTTCTGTAGTATTCAAGAGGTTAAGCTGACATGATCGGCCTCTCAAGCATTCATGGAGACGAGCTTAAGGTTCCCAAGTCAGCCAGGCACCAGATGAGCCATCTGGAAGTGAGCCGTAGGGGTCCTGAGCCGGAATAAACTCACGCTTCTCAATCGACCTCTTGCCTGAGAGTGGCTTTTGCTCAAATACCTGATAAGATATCGGTTCACCATTGTCATCAGTGACAGCAACGTTCATAGAACACTGCTGTTTACCCGGCGTGCTAACCCCAACTGTGCAGTGCTTATTTGTAAAAGTTTGCCATTGCGAGCAAATGTTCGAACTTGGGCTGTTGAATTCTTCGCAAGGGAAATAGGTACGGTCACAAATGATAACAGGTTTGGTATCACACGTACCACTCACAGACATCATGAGCGTTCCGGTCTGGAGAAAGCAGAGGTTGTTTTGTGAGCATTTCGAGGAAATCGTTTTCGTTGAGGTGATAGTCCTTGAGTTGATCTGAGAGTTAGAATATTGAAAACTCAATGATGCTCCCGCGTCACCATTCACAGTAGGCTTGTCATTGTTTGTTGAAGCTTTGGCATTTATGGAAGCAGTGACGCTCCATCCCTTAGTTTGAGAAGTCAAATCGGCGACTGAGTTGGCAGAAGTAACGGTGCATCCATCAGGGCTATTGCAGGAAAATGGTGTGGCATCTTGGTGCCACTTGACCCAAAGCAGTGCAGTAGCAGGTTGCGTCAGGGCCAAGTCTGTTCCGAAGTAACTGGTGGAGCACTTTCCAATTCTATCAGAACAAGTGGGCTCTGTTGCAATGTTTAATTGTGTGGTGGGCGCTTTTCCCAACTTAATATCAGGGGAAAGCTGACCTATCAGTCCCCTCCAGCCCCTGTCAGAAAAGTCGGTCTTGCCGCCAAAAGTACTTGGAACGGTGTACTGCAACGCAAGGCTCTGAGTAGCAAGCAAAACGAGTGTGAGGAAAATCATAGGCTATTCGATCTAGTGGCAGACAATTATGACAATTCTGAGCTCTTATATAGGCCACCCAGTTTCCGAAAACTGAGGCCTGCATTAGAACGGGGACCCAAAAAGCAATCTGGCATTAATTATCGGTGGATTTCAGGGTTGTTTGCGGTTTTTGATGCGTAGCGACCGGGATTGACAAATTTACTGGAGATCCCTCGGTGGTGCGAGCATACTACAGGGTTTTCAAACAATGAGGGGCCCACATTGTCGTAAAGCTAACTGCTACAGGCTCCCACCTTGAAGTTCGACGCATTACAATGACCCTATCCCGAGCTAGATTCTTTCAGTAAAGACCCCCTTTGGCGAGCTGTTAGATTGTCAAAGGTCGTTTATGCAGGCGCAATGCATGAGCTTGGGGTTATGCATGCATGTAAGTCACGTAATCATCCGGGAATTGGTCTCGGAGCCCCTGATAGCCATCAAAACAAAGTTAACAGCCTCCAGGCGAACAAAATGATGGAGAAAACAACGCACTGGTTCTATATGATCTTAAACTTGAAGATGTTTAGTGATGTAGTACAAGCTATTATTGCGAGGGAGCTGTCTCAAACCCTCGGTTGGACCTTATCAACCCATCCCCTCAAGCGAGGCGCACGTTTTCAAGTTTCATGCAGCTTTTGAGGTATTTATTACATACCGGTCCCGATCTTGATGCATGCCAATTGACTAGCCGAATACGAGTAACCCTGCGGGGCAATCGCAGTACAGGCTTGAAAGTGCTTACCCTCTAGGTTTTTCAGCAACTAGCACATCGACCTATGCGAAACCTGGGGTGCCAATGAGCAGCTACGTAATTTTCTAGAATATCGTGTACGAGGAAACCCGACATTTGCTGTATTTAATTATAATAATTTGCTTGTGGAGAGATACTCTGTTAACCGGCGGCCTCGCACAATCATTGCCCATGCTCTGGACCTTAGCGCCAGGTCTTTTTCTGGATAGCTCAAACTCAAACCTTGCTTAATTCACACTCGTCAGCTTGCTTAACTTTACTTGAGAAACCAGGACATGGACCAACTGGTCTCGAAGGTGATACTAGCAGCAGTTCTGCTCAAGCGTAATACTTCTCTGATACTATTGTGCGACCCATGAGTCGCCATCGGAGCTGCGGGTTATGCTGAATAAGTACATCCAAGGTTTAACTTCTGTTTCGAGAAAATGATAAGCGCATCTCTTTGCACACATTGAGGTATATTTCAGTCTCTTTTTTGGAGTTTAACATATTTCAACCGGGCTAGCTGCAATGAGCTTGAATCTAGCCTAATAATTCATTGGGAGATTCCGTCATATTTTTTTTCCGGCCTCGAACCTCAAAGTGCATTTGCTAAGAGACGTTCGTGAACCGTGGGATGCTGCTCATATTGATGCTTCTGATAAATTGCGATTTTTCCGTTTTTTGTGCCCCGCCCCCACAGCTTTTATTATGCGTAGAGTAGCTTGTGAGAGTTGTATACCTATATACGTGGCTGAGTATATACCCCTTTAAGTTGGCATCAACTCGCAGCTTGAACTTCGATTCCCAGATAACGCAAATCCCCTCACCTTTCTTGGAATGATTCATTCTTCAGGATACCATTTGCTTTCAAGCTGCCAGCGAACTGATCAGCACTCTTAGCCGTTTCGCATTTCATGGCACATTTGTCTCAGCATTTGGTCACATTGAATTTCCGTAGAGTCCTGCACGGAATATCATGGAGCATTGTGTAAAGCTAAGATACATCAAATACAATACATATCTAAAGTAATAACGCAGAATCAGTATTTTTTGGATAGCACCGGTCTTTATACATCAATACGTAATCGCACTACCTCCAAGAATAGCATCCTTTCACATCGACTAGGTACTTTGAAGGCTTTGATGAAGTGAAGCAAAGATAGTACATTGATTTGTTATAAGATTTTGTTCTCAGAAACCCCAGGAGAAGTCGCGCTTACTGTTATGTTCATTTTATGAGAGATGTGGCGCTGTTGTCATGTACAGCTGCGTTGTGCCCTGTATTTAATACTAGAGTTTGCAATACTCAAAAAAATTTATCGAGCGTATTCTTGCTGAGCCCTGGCGATTTTCTCCCCAGTGCATGGCAGCATGGCGGTATGGCGGCATGGCGGCATGGCAGCATGGTAGCATGGCAGCATGCAACCCTAGCTGTACTTCCCAATCGGGTAACAACTACCAACGAGCACGAAATCTCAGAATGTTCACAACCCTGTCCGCTCAAGTATAAATACCCCTCCCAGAGAATATCTTTCTTCAACTTACTTGTATCTGGTGCTCGAGGTCGGGGCGCAGTCGGATGGTGGAGYGTTTGGGAAGAATCCTGCGGGYGATTATTGACCACTCAATAGGAGCCGCTTTTGTGGTAGCTGACAGTGCAAGGTCTCAAGGATTCTGTGTCATGTCTGGTCTTGCGGATTGAGCTGCCAGRTATTGACATGGTTGAGATGAGGCTGGTCTAGTGGACTTGGTGTGGACGGTTTATGGTGCTACGGATTGAGGGCATTATGAATCTAGATACCTGGGAAGCGAAAGCCGGCAGTTGGCGAGCAGAAGTTGTAGGATGAGAATATTGATCCAAGTCACTCAGTATTGTCGCGAGTCTAACAAGACCAGTCTTCCACCTGAGTTCAACCTCAACAAATGTTTCGTCATGCGACTGATCCCCGTCCTCGATTACCGGATACATGTAAGTTCACATTGAATCACAAATTGAATTACAAATTGAAAAAACAATTGCTATATCTCATTAAAACAAGCTGATTTAGCCAACCAATTTTCGCAGTCCCGAAAAGAGTTGGCGACTACGAAATAACAGGTCATGCAGAAAATTGAACGCTGATCATTGAACAGTCACATGGCTGTATTTTGTCGTGTTTTCCACTATTAAGCGGTTTATGGCCCCGACAGCCTGCGCACTGGCAAGCTTGACGCCGTTTGACGCAGAAGCATGGATACTCACATCAGACCTGCTGAACAAAGCTTATCACGGAGCACTGATCCTTAATCGGAGTCATTCGAAAAGAATTTGGTCCGCAAAGCTATAAAAGCCAGAGCTTTTCGGCCCTCCGGCAGTTTCTGCAGCTCCCCGGAGCTGTCCCGCTGCCCTCCCAAAGCGAGGTTGTAGGGTTCAGGTGGCGTGTTCATCACGTGACGAACGTCTAGATCGTCTAACTAGATTTATCTGAAATATCACGTAGAACTACTAAAAAAGCTCTAATTTGGCAGATATGCAAGTCTTCCGAAGGGCGGGAATCCTGTCTCTAGGCAGAAATGCACCAATGAGAGCATATGGAGGCATTGTGGCGTGCTCAGCGAGGGCGCTACATAGCGAGGCGGAGAAGTCTTCGCGGATGTCGAAGGTGCTCACGCAGCTTACGCACAAGAATTCGAAGCGTGCCACTGAGGACCTTGACACATCTTTGGTGAAGTCAGCTGAGCTCTCGGACCCAGACGCGCCTATGTCGGAGTCTGGAGGGCGCCCAATTTACCTTGATGCTCAAGCAACGACTCCTGTAGACCCGCGGGTTCTTGACTTTATGATGCCGTATTTTACCGGCCAGTATGGAAATCCCCACTCAAAGACCCATCTCTATGGGTGGGAGACCGAGAAAGAGGTCGAGAAGGCACGGGAGCATGTTGCGTCGCTGATCAACGCCGACCCAAAGGAAATCATTTTCACGTCCGGGGCGACCGAGTCGAACAACATGAGCATTAAGGGCGTTGCGCGCTTCTACAAGAACCGCAAAAAGCACATCATCACCACGGAGATCGAGCACAAGTGCGTAATCGAGGCGTGCCGTTCTTTGACCAATGAGGGCTACGAAATCACCTACCTCCCCGTCAACAGTGATGGCCGGATCAATTTAGAGCAGCTCGAGCAGGCTATTCGTCCGGATACCGCGCTCGTCAGTGTTATGTATGTGAACAACGAGATTGGAATCATGCAGGACGTCGAGTCGATTGGACAGATTTGCAGAAAACACAAAGTGTTTTTCCATACCGACGGTGCGCAGGCGTTTGGAAAGGTGCCGATTGATGTCAACAAATCGAATATCGACCTCATGAGCATATCTGGCCACAAGATTTACGGACCCAAGGGTATTGGCGCATGCTTTATTAGACGGCGTCCTAGAGTGCGACTCGAGCCCCTAATCAGTGGCGGGGGTCAAGAGCGAGGCTTAAGATCGGGCACTTTGGCTGCGCCGACGGTCTGTGGTTTCGGCGAGGCCGCGAGGATTGCCAAACAAGAGATGAGCTATGATCATGCACATATTACACGGCTGTCGAACAAATTGAGCACTTCACTCTTGAGTATTCCCGAGACAGTGCTCAACGGTGACCGTGCACACTGTATCCCAGGCTGCGTCAATATCTCCTTCGCTTATGTCGAGGGTGAGAGCTTGCTCATGGCTCTGCGTGACATCGCACTTAGCAGCGGATCTGCGTGTACCTCGGCATCTTTAGAGCCAAGCTACGTGCTGCGTGCGCTGGGTGCTGATGATGCTCTCGCCCATTCCTCTATTCGCTTTGGAATCGGTCGCTTTACGACGGAGGAAGAGATCGACTACGTCATTAGAACCGTGAAGGGCAAAGTCGAGCACCTTCGTAATCTCAGCCCGTTATGGGAGATGGTTCAGGACGGTATTGATCTAACTACAATCCAATGGAGCCAGCATTGATAGACTTAAATGGTGACATATAGATTAAACAGGCGTGTAGTAGCTTTTGCGCCTAATTTATTAGAGTCAGGCATTCACGATATGCTCGGGCTTTGAGCTCGCCAAATAATCGGTAGTTATCCGATAAATGTCTATTTCACATTGAATAGATGACGATACGTGATTTATCAGCTCAACATGAATCGATTAACTCGAGAAATCATAAATTGACTAAAGCGTCTTTCATACTGCATTTCAGCTATTTATAGGCCGAAATTCTAGGTTCTCAAAGAATCGGCACCAGCGGCCCCAGCCCTAGTGCAGGTATATCCATAATTAACTTGCCAATCAATTGAATGTCTAAAAACGAATACTACCCTCCTCAAGCTCCTCCATATTACGAGCAAGCGCCCCAGCACGGTTACTCAAATTACGGGCCTCCTCCTCAACAACAGCACTATGGCTACCAGCAGCAGCAGCCTGTTTATGTTCAACAGCAAGGAGGAGGCATGGGAAACTATGGGCCTGGCTCAAACACCTGGGCCTGGTGCTGTGGGTTCCTTCAGCTCGCCACTTGCATTGAGTTACTTCTTGTTCTCATCTGAACCCGCCCTGAAAGGCATTGCATGACCATCTCTGTATATTTCACTCTTTTGAGGTGCCCTCTCGCATTTGAATCCCACTGTTTTAACGAACCTCCAACTCTAATACCTAATCTTTCAGCAAATGCGAGCAGTTCTTCGACGAAGGCCTTTCCTATTTATTTCGAGTCGGTGCCTGGCATTTCAGAATACCTCATTGGCACGCCCGCTCCCAGGTCTCTGTAACAATTGGTACTTCGTCGTATATTGTCTTATTACTACTAGCTCTAATGGGCCCGAAGTAGGGCTCGACAACATTTCTAGCATTGTGCCAGTGTTCAATTTTTGGCGCATTGCAAAGTGATCAGTATATGCTCAGATTAGACTAGTGAAAGGTTTGAGATTTTGAGGCCACCTATGTCGAGCTTTGCGTGATAAATATACTAATCCCCCCTCTCGTTCATCACCGATTTCACCGGTTCGCTCTCGAGATAGAGACCGTGCTCGTATATGTAGCGAATAACCGAGCTGGGTGTAAGATATTGTACGCTCATGTTGCGCCTCACAAAGAGTCGCACCTTGGTTGAGGAGATGTCGTTGTAAATGAGCTGCTTAATGACCAGCACGTTGTGTCTGTGTTCATACATAATATCATGAGACAACAAGAAGCTACGCACATCTGAACCTGTGCGCTCGACAATCATGCAGCCATACCTGCCCAGTATGTGTCTGAGATCCTGGTCCATCCATACGTTTGGCTCGCCCATGCTCTCTATAAGGTCACCGCCTGCCAGGAGCATTATCTTAACCCCTCTGCGACCACCTTTTGTCTTTGAGCACTTAATACCTCTTCTCTTCACATTAATCTCGTAGTTGAAGTGGTCCAGCACGGTGGCTGTGCGCTGATATTCTGGTTGAAGACTCTCCCAAGCATCTACCATGAGCCACGAACTCGTGCGCTCGCACGCCAATTCGCACATACGCACTCTGTGTTGGGAAGGCGCGAGTCCTGCTTTTCGGTAGTGGTCACTCACTGGCGAATAGTATCCCCCTATGACCTCGAACCTGGTTTGGTCGCTTACTGCGTCGAGCGCCATTTCAAACATTCGCAAATGGAGATATGTGATTGGGCTGAAGGAGCCGCAAGAAACGAGCACTAGTGGGGACTTCGTCTCGTCCCTTAACTGAGTAGCCAATCGATGTTCAGGGAACATGTAATCCTTGATCTCTGTTGCCTGGCGAATGAGGTTCCCGGGCACCTCCTCGAGATGCGCAGCATTGAAGTATGCTGGCTCGTAGATTTCGGGGACCACGAAATTCCGTTGGCTTCCTGATGGCGGGCGCGGGATTCCGGTGGGGATATTGCCAAAAATGTCGTCTTTGCCAAGACTATCAGAGTCTGATTCTGATGCAATAGCAGATGCGACATCGGCAGGGGTCTCAGGTTTGGACCCCATGAACTGCTGAATGGGGCCGTTATCGGGTATCTTAGAGACACTCATGAAACGCCCTCTTTCGCCAGCTTCACTAGGAGGCACGAAGTTGCTTGCATTGCGTGGGTCCATTGTGAGGTTCTAGATATAATGTTGCTTAACACTGGCCTTCAACCCCTCGATTTCGTGGGGAATAATGAGCTTGCAACGGTGAGTCGTAAGAGTAAATGTTGTAAAGGCCCTTATGAGGTCTTACGAGTCCCTACTCTAGTTCGGTAGAAACACGTACGTTAGAGACCCTTTTGAAAGGTGATACACAGCTGTACCCTTGGAGTCTGCCCACCAACAGGTTTCAGTTGCGAGGAGGTATGAGTCACTTTCGACGCTCAATAATGTAGTTCAAAGACTGCTCGTCTTGGGGAGCTGGTGCCTTCCCTAAGTATAATGTTGAGCACGTCTCCTAGGAGTTGTGGATGCTCTTCTAATAAGTCACACCAAGGCTATGCGACAGAAAATAGGGTGTGTCTACCTGTGGGTCACACCTTCACCGGAGTAGGAATTCTGACGCTTTCTGGAACCACAAAACCTGGAGTGAGGCTTCCTTGCAGTGCTTTTGACTCTCGGGAAAGCCGAATATTTATTTTTTTTCGCCCTCGTATTCGTTATTGTTCGTCTCAACGGTTTCTGTGTGATGCAATTAATACCCAACCCAGCGCGAGGAGCTTGGCCGGCCGTATCGCGTCATAAGCGGCCGTGCCTGTGCGGCCCACTGATGTCACACTGCATGACTCCCGATTACCCTGCGTTTGCGTCATGCTAAAATGTTAGATCGACGTTATAGGCACAACAATCTTTCCCAAGGAGACTAGGTTAATGATTCATACTGTTAAATACAGGTGTGTCAGATTTTGACGAAGTGGATCTGGAACAGCCTTTTCACACTAGTCACAGGTTCTTATAGGACCTTGCATAGATTCATATATACTTCTCTTAAATAAACAGGTATGTAAATTAATGGTGCAAATTGGTTGCCGGTGTACAGGCACGCGGTCAAGAGCTCGAGCTGTTCGTCTGCTCTCTATGACTTCGCCTGCAAAGACGCTTGTGTTTTCTTAGAGCGAGTTCCTCGCCGGCTAGTTAATCTATTGCCAGTTGCTACCGCAGATACTGTGTCGTTTAAAATAGTTTTGTAGTTGGCATGGAGAGGTGATTGTGGCGCCTCTGAGTATCTCGTTGAGTGCCGCACGTATCATGGGTCGGAGACTTGAGGCCCTTGCTATGATCTAACAACGCATTCTTCTATATTTTTAGTATACCTGGAAACATAATTAAGCATATTGCCTTTACTCCTTTTTTTCAGTCTCCTCGATGTACAGGTTAATTGAGTTGCGTAGAGGGATTGGTTGGGTCCAGGGTACGCGTTTGTAGGTAGGGGCTATTTGGGATAATGCAGCGAAAGAGGGAACATCTTTGCTGATATTGCCATGCTCGCCTATATAAGAAGGCCAAATCAAATAATTACCGGAACACTACCTGCCAATAACTCAAGGCTAGACATCTATCGAACTCTACATATTCGTCCAAATATAGAGCAGCATGACATCGTGGCCAGTATGTCATAATGCGCAGCCAGGTCTAGCCTATTGGACTGGAGTACCACTGTACTGGGAAAGATGATTGAGCTGCGAATCCTCTGTGAATTTTCACGCCCACCAATCCGTTCAGCCACGACGCACCTACCCTTTTTATTTATACATTTTCGAGCTTTGAATATCTCCTGTAATTTAGTAATTCCAATTTGTACCTAAATTTCGCGAGATTATTTTTGTAACCTTGACCCTCGACTACCAGAAATCTCCCTGTGCAATCAGAACGCACAATCAGACACTCTCACTCAGTCGCTACTAAAGGCTCATATCATGTGGATAATTAAAACTCATTGGCATTCTGTTGGTATTGTCGGCTTAACAGTGGAGCTGTGCCTATATTGTGCGGAAACTAAACACAAGGGGTAGGGCACCAAGATAAAGGACGGATAGAGGTGCAACAAGCAGAAGAAACAACAACCGGAGAACAGGGGTACGTAGCTGAAATTTTTCTGAGAGCGAATGCCTAGCTCGGGCTGGATCCCTTGGCGACGGGTCCTGCATATCTGATTAGCGGGCACGAACACGTGCGCAGGAAGTTGATCCCAAATAGGAAGGAGTTGACAGTACCAAAGAAGATATATATTTGACGGCACGCTCTAAACTTCGGTCTTCATACTGTATTCTTCCAAAGAGTTTCAGTATGTAGAAAGATTTCTAAAGTCTTGAACAACAAGCAAGCTAGCATGGAATCTTTCCTGCGAGAAATAAGTCGATGCTGGGAGCTCTACAACGAAATCTTTGAAAGAATTCATGATTCTCTCAATGTTTCGAATCCGACCTAAACTCGTCATACCTAAACAACTCCGAAAATCTCCCAGACATGAGTAAAGTAATCAGGTGGTACCAAGATAATATTTGATATAAGCACATTTCTCTCCAATCAGGTTGAATCCAAAGGATTTCGTCAGATATAGAAGCAAGACACAGATCACTTTCATCCTGTGTTCAACACGAATTGACAATTCCTATGCTAGCGCGCAGACTTGAACAACCCTGGCAGCTCCAGATTGAGATTCGAGCTGTCAATCGATTTGAAGCTAGGGATTCTGATCTAGTCGATTCTTCCCAACGTGAAACGACTAGTTGTTCGGATCGCTTGGCTACTTAGTCAACGTTCGGCGTGCTCAGTCTTGCAGAAACGAAGTCCAAGTGACCATGAACAGGTCCAGGGTGTGAATAGATTTGAATGCCATGCACAATTCTCAAGTGCATGAACAGCTGCAGAGGGTATGAGCAGGTTTAAAGGCTGTGGACAGGGTTAAAAGCTCGTAATGCAAACATTGTACGCAGTTCTAATGTGACGAACAGTTCCAAAGGGCACATATAGAGTCAAAGGGACAGAGTCAGAGAGTGTGAACAGTTCTAGAGTGTATGTAATTCTCTAATCAGTGGATATCTCTGATCGCAAACTGACAATTGTGCGCACTTCCAAGCCTTCCCTCTGCCCTAAGATGCATGCTCTCCGGAAAGGAAGATGTCACCAATTTAGGGTATGCCAACTAGTACAACAGCGTGCACGGAACGACCGCCCGCAGCATATCTATAGAACGAAAAAGCTCGATACGTTGCTTAGGCCACAGTACTACTTTGTCCGTTGAAAATCGTAGGTGCAGTTGGTATCATAGTAGGGATATCGGGAATGAGAGTCACCAGCCCAGTAAACTGCAATTATAAACAGATGGCGCGCTGCTGAATCAAATCCTAAACTCCGCCTGGGAGTATTTAGCCTGATGAGCGAGATAACGCGGAAAGTCTTGCGGTAGTTTGCTGATTCACGCGTCAAAAATAGACCGAAAAATCTCCACAACCCTAGTATTGGAGGCCTAACATATGGACAAGGGTCAGACAAAGTGGCCGATGACCGATCTGTCTCACAGCAAAAGCAGCGCATGCTTTGCTAACACGTATCGCGCGTAGCATATTTCTGAATTCAGAAGAATGGCGCGTGCATCTCTTCTAAATGACAATCCCCTTGCCCTGACATATAAAGTGGCGTGGGATCGACATCATTGCGTCGAAGTGGGAACAGATCTAGCATTTTTTTTATCTGGAGATAATAGATATCGACAGAGAAATCAAGCACAGGTCAGTGTGAAGCCCAAGCCGATACAAGGTGTCAGCCCCCATCTTATCTCAGAACAGTGACTCGCTATAATATATTTACCGAAGCGAGTGCAATCATTGGTTGCCCTGTAGCTCCCGACGCGGTGTTCTAGGAACAGCTCCCACACGCAATAAAAAGCCAGGCAATTCGCTATAAACCTGCTCGATTGATGAGATCGAAGGTCGATCGATCGCTACAATAAGCCTAATCTCCCTAGCCCTCCCATATCGTCGACGCACGTTGGTAGCAGGCTGAGCTAAGCACGTCGATCTGGGACCCCCACCACCTCAAACTGGCATCTGATATTTGCCACTTCTTTATCTTCCTGTTTCTGGTAAATTCCAGGTGCTTTGAGACCGTGAAAGACGAGGGACTGTAGGAAGCGTTGACAAAGACAGAACAATGGCGAGTGTGCAGAGCATGCATGGCCAGGGGCTCTCGCATTCCTCTGCTCCTACCCAAGCGCCACCCACCCAAGGCCAAGGCGGCCTTGCCTCACTAAACGGCACCAAACGCAAGCATGACGACTCTTCAAGTACCAGGTTCGATGGGGCTGTGAAGACCTCGCCCTCCGAAGACGACACTGTTGCTACGCAGGGCGAGACGCCCAGTTTCAGCGACTCAGACCCCTCTGTGGAAGCATTTGCCATTTCCGAGACCAAAAGGCGCGCACAGAACCGTGCAGCGCAAAGAGCATTCCGAGAGCGGAAGGAAAGACACCTTCGCGAACTCGAATCGCGGCTGGCAGAACTTGAAACAGAATCCCGTAGTTGGAAGTCCACAAATATGGCTCTGCGCAGCCAGCTGAGCATGTTAGAGGATGAGCTTCAGCATTATCGCTATCCGCAATCTGGAGACTCGCAGGCCGTTTCCGAACAGGGACAAGTTATGCCCTCACAGAGTTTGCTTTCACATAGCTTGTCCTCGCAGAGTCTACCTTCCCAGAATCTGCCCTCACAGAGCCTGAATTCACAGAACCTGAATTCCCAGAATCTGCCCTCACAGAACCTGAATACACAGAATCTGAATACTCCGAATCTGCCGCGCAATCTGAATACACAAAATCTACCTTCTCATCTTCTCTACCCATTCAAAGGTTCTAATCCAAGAATGGGCCAGCCGCCAACTGAACAAGGCTCCGAGCTCAATTTACATGACCAGTTCAACACACTGCCTTCTGGTCAGATTCCCGCTACAATGACACAGCACCACCATCAAGCACAAACGCAGACGCATACACAGCAGCCCGGTCAACTTTCTGGACACATACAGCCCAGTCAGCTTCCGACAGGACTTTCAAAAAGCAGCATAAATGGCATGGTTAGCTCGAACAATCCTGACCAGCTTATACAACCCTCACTGAGCAGCCCGGGTTCGCTCTCGAATCCCGGATTAGCTTACGACTCACCAAGCTCGGGCTCGAGCATTCCAATTAAGGCTGACGATTTTTGCGACAGGCTCTCAACGGCTTGTGGAACGCGAGACCATCCTGTACCCGAGAACGCGCCAAGAATCTCATCGGAGACCTCCGGATGGCAACAGGATGCGCTATTCGGAAACATTGCCGACTGGGTTCAGAACGACAATTGGAATTTTCGCGAGAAGAAGCTTGCTGAGCCACCAGCTCAACAATCAACACAGCCATCGGTTCAGCAGGATCCAGGAGCTACGCACTCCCAGGAAGCTCCTGCAGAACTTTCGCCAACGGCGATGAACCTTGATTTTGGCAATATAGCTAGCGGATTTGGTCCGCTCAACCTCAATGGTGACGGACTCAGTTTTGATGGCCTGCTCGGTAATGAGTTTGGCGTTTTTGATCCTCTAGATGATATGCTAGAATGGCAACCAAAACCACAGCAGGAGCAGCAACTAATACAACCTGAGGAACATCAAGAGCAGCCAACGCAGACTGAGGCGAGGGACGGACAAAGCGAAGAGGTGCCGGTAGCCTCGCAGAAATTCATTCCTTGCGCCGATGTGTGGGACCGTATTTGCTCGCATCCGCGATTCGGCGAGATTGATATTAACAGTATGTGCCAGGAGCTTCGAAATAAGGCGCGCTGCTCGAAACGAGGCGTTGTTCTCAACGAGCAGGATGTCGATCAGGTATTGGGCTCGTTGCGATGACAATAAGGCTGTTCGCAGCACCCAATTTTCTCGCCAAGTAGAATGTACAGTTTGATCTTCTAGCGCATGTATTTCCCGAGATACATGAGGAAGGAGACGATTTAGTCAAAAATCAATTTGTGGTGCTCATCAGGTTGTAAAGCACTAGTATGGCGATTGCGCATTTTTTCCGCGTTACTCGAGCGTGGCGCCGTGTTTTTAAGGCGGCTGCTATGGATCTGGCTGCGGATTGCCAATTTGATCAAATGGTTCCCCTCCTTGTGCGTTGGTTTTGCTTGTCGGCACGGAGATGAGACAATATTTGGGTGCGCGCCGTGATCCTCTACTCACGCAAAAGACGATGCCAACAATGAGATGATCAGCCAGCGCTAGTCTAAGACCAGGCAATTCTCACAGCTGCTTGAAATCGAAAGACTCTCGTGCTTTTCAATCTTGACTTTAATGTGACCGTCATCAGGGATATTCATATCTATGCACATCACTCGAGCCCTTCATTCTAATGTTCCATTCACAATAATATATGGCTATGTCTCCTCCTTATTTATAACGACTACACCTAGAAATATTTGCAGTTAATGATCGAGGACGGGGAACAGTCGCACGACGAAACGGTAGCCGTAGTAACATGGTGCACAAGTTTGAATTGGCGAATTTATCGTTCTCAAGATGGCTGCTGAGAGAGAGATCCAAAGTTGGCAAATGAGATTAGAAGCTGGATGGTGAGATGTGTAAGTGGTCAACGGGAAGGGTGCAAGGTCGAATTGAGAACGATTTGCATAGTCAGGGGGTAGTAGCCGGCCATAAAATGGAAGGGCCTCAGTAGTCAACAAGAAGGGCGCATCGTTAGACTGAGAACAGGTTTCATCGTTAGCGCGTGGTAGCGGGTCATTAACAGGGAGGGCCTCAGACTCAATATCATCTTCCTTGATGATAATGCCGGTTATCAACGGCAAAGTCAGACACTCGAATATAGTCAGTATAGCAAGCCTGCGGCGGTTTAATCTCATTTTGGCTCTCTTTGTAGTAGTGCAGTGTGTGGGCGATAATTCGGGGCGTGCCTACTATTATATTGATCTCTTGGGGCCTCACGACAGTCGTCTTGGACATACCATCGTGCAACCATTCTCGTGGCGCACCCGGCAGACGCTGGGTAGCAGCTGCAAGTGCTAAAATTGAACGAATCTATCTAAGACAAAGTAAGTCGCCAATCTAAGTCTCCTTGCTAGTTTTACCTTTGCGTACTGAATAGCTTAGAATTTATGTAATTTGGTTTTCTCATCGCGCGTGTCCTGCCCATGGCATATCAGCTATGCAACGAGTATGCGTCGAGTCCTGATATGCAGCTGATTGCACGTTGAACGAATAGCGAGCAGCCAGCAGACCGCTCTTCCAGTACTTGTGCGTTGCGGAATTCAGGGGTGGCACATGCACGTGATATGGTTGGAGCATTTTCATGCAGCGGTGAGAGCCACTCGGTGAACTGCTCTGGCTTTGGCTGGAAGTCCTACAATGTTACATAGTTTTTGAGACAAATTTACAAGAGATGCTAAACACATTGAAAATCATGGTGTGCCTTCTAACAAAGGTTGAAAAACCGATCGGTCAATTTCCACAGCTTCCTCAAACTCGCAATCAAGTAAACCTGTAGCAGCTACATAAATTAAAGGTTTTTTTCGTGTCCTTACTTTCCTCCACTGAATTTAAAGCTCTCAGTAGTAGAATGATTTGACTACAACTCAGGGCCGTTATTTTCATCCATAATACGTACAATCATTCTCGTGGGAGCACCCTACAGAGTTTGGTCAATAGTTACAAGTGTAGAACAGAGCATCTTACAGAGAACAAAACAATATGGGCCGCCAGCTTGTTTTTCACAGCTGCTCTAAGTTGCAAAGTAAGTAGGTAAGCTTTCCTCTGGCTCTCTGATATTATGCCTATTAAGACATAAGATTTTAGGCGTGCTGGGTTCTTTCCAGAATACAACGCAGCACTCGAACTGAGAGAGAGCTCAAGTTTTGAGGCTGGAATCTAACATGAGCCTGCACAATAACTTCATAACTCTCAGCTGGATTCCTACGATTTACGTTCTCCAATTGACTTAGAAAGCTGATACCATGCAACTACCCCTGTAATTGGATTTGGTGTGACAATAACTTTTCCAGCCTCAGCATACTAGAATAATGGGCTCTCAGGCATCGAATCTAAGCTTGCATACGCAGTACGAAGTTCACAATCACCGCCGCGAGCAGAAAGAAGCACAAGACAGTTGGCCCAAACCTGTCGTCATAAGGCCCTGCACCTCGTTTGCGAATTGCTGCTGCCCTCCAATGATATGTGACAAGGGCATAGCCCATTGTGGCCATGGCCACAAATGTGAAAAGCGCTGCTGAGTACCTCCCCACACGGTCTCCAAAGTTGAGCAAACCAACAGCAAGGCCACCTATGATAACTGTGAAGTTCAACCAAGACAAGAACGTGCGCTCATTCGCAAAAAACACCTTGGGCTCGACGCGAACTGGCAGCGCAATTCTTTTGCCATTGCCTCCTCGAAGCACTGGTCCACTCATTACTGTCAAAGCCTATCTCTCTGTTCCTTGCCTTAGATACCCAGGAACATCAAATGAAGCCCACGTGGGACTTTGTAGGGAATGTATATACTAAGATGTCACCATTAGGGTAACAGCATCCGATGTAGTCTAATGGCTAGGACGTGTCGCTCTCACCGACGAGATCAGGGTTCGATTCCCTGCATCGGAGTTTTTTGTCTAGAACTTGAAGTAAAGTAACGCCAAACATCTAACTTTTTCCTCGCATATATAGTCGAACAGTATCTCTTCACAAAAGACGCGAAGCTCGAGTTGCTGATCTCAAAAGCAGAGTTTCGGGTGTAAGCTTAGTATGAGTTTGATCTGAGAGCTAATAATCTTAAATGGTAAACCTAAGTCTTCCGAGCTCATGGAAATCACAATACATAATGAAAACTGTCCACTCAACTTACGGATCATAAGTTCTGATATTTCGTTCATGGGATGTAAATCTCTTTGCCACCTGAAGCGCTAGCGCGATTTGAGAGAAGAGTCCTTGGATGCAGTAATAAATACAGTCTAGAAGTAACTAATTAGTCGAGTTCGAAAAACTGCAGACCAATTCCTCCAGTAATAACTCGCCTCTCTGTGGCAACTAGGACGCCTGTATCACAAACGTCAGTGAATGTGGAGCCCAAGAACTCACCTTCCATAGTCCATAGCCTTACTTTCTGATCTGAACCGGTGGATATCAGTAAACTTTTATCCTCAACGCGCTGTAGGCTCGTGACGGCGGATGAGTGGGCATCTTCTATCATGAAAAGCCGTTCTTGTGAGATCTCATTATTTTCACAAACCAACTTGACCCCACTCAGCGCATTGTCTTCGCCACCTGTGTAGATCACCAGACTATTCGAGTCTATTATATGAAGGAGAGAGCATCGAACCCCTGACTGATGAAGCTTTATCTGCAATTTCCGCTGGGCAGTTAAGACCTGAGTGGTTGCAGACTGGGAAGCTGATAGCTTGTAAACAAGAAGATATCCATCCGTAGATGAAATAAATAAATAAATGTCTCGGCGCCATTCGTGCAAGTCTATGTTGAGTAAACAGCGTTCTCCGTACTTCTCTTCCAACAATAAGTCCCACTTGAACCTATTCTGCTCTACTTCTCGGACTCTCCAAATTCGATATGAGGAGTCAGAGAATGCAGTGGCAATCAGGGTCTCTTCCCCACGCACTAGAAAGCTTATGTCCATGACGCGAAGCTCGTCAATGTGTGCTGAGATTGTAGGCATTCTACTGGCCTCCTTTGCAAACACGGAAACACCCTTTACGTGGACCTGCCACATAATCAGTTCTCCCTTTCCTGCGCCAGTATATAAAAAGTCCCCATTGGGATGCCAGCGGAGACACTGAATCCCACTGACATGGCCATCATTTATTGAGCAAGCAGTCGTGGCCATGCTTCTATTTTCGTTGAGCCAGCTCAACGCCATTGTGGTGTCCTCTGAAGCTGTAGCTAGAAGTTGGGGGTTGGTTGGACAAAGCTCCATCCCACGAATTTCACGCCCGTGAGTTCCCGGCTGTAACAGAGAACGCGCGAATTTGCAACTCGGCGTATGCAATCTCTGAACGACTATGTCCGGCTTACGAAAGTAAGTAAAGTAGAGCCCTTGAGCAGTGTATGAGCAATCCCAAGCTCGGTGCGAGCCTCCACAATTCGAAGATGCCATCTCGTAGCCATGGTCAGCATTCCAAACTACAAAAAGGTCATTCTGGAATCCCCAGAACAACATGTCTGAGTCACCCTCACGCATACCCTCGATGGATCCCCGTTTGCGTGCTCGGTTTTTGAATATACGCTGCAGACTAGGCAATGAGAAATATCCAAAATCAGATGATCTGGCTGTCACAGCGATGCGTGAAATTGAGTCTTTCTTGGCTACAATTTTGAGGCTGGTTAAGGCATCAGATTTGGAATCCAGTGCAGCAGGAACCACAATCAGAGGCTCAGGCTCGAGTACCGTGTAGAGCATCAAGCAACCATTCCTCGAACCCAAGCAAATGTGTAAGTCATTGTCCTGAAAGACAGAGCTGACATCGCATGCACATGTTATAACTCCTGCATCGGGTCTTTGCCTGAGCTCTGACCAGGAGATGTTGTTGTCATTGAGACTGACAACAAGCAAGACTGCGAGGGGTGGAGCCGGAACAACAACAAGTGTCGATTCATTCAGAACAAAGAAATCTAGGATGGTGAAAGGTAAACTGAACCCAAACAACTTGTCCCCGGTTTTGTTTAAGACCGCTCCCTTCCCATTCAAACTGAGCAGGAAGAAATTTGAACTGGATTTTTTGACTACCGGAGCGGGGCCTAGGTCGACATCGATTTGTCTCCACTCCGACCCCTCAAGGGCCTTTGTATATACACGGCCATCATTAGAGGTAGCAGCCAATGTTCCTGTCGATTCACCTAAAGCTAGGCTCCTGATTGACGCCTTAAGAGTCACGTCAATGTTGTGACGTTCTTCGACAGCAGCATCGTGAGAGTCCAAATCCCAAAGCATTATCTTGCCGTCGCCGCCACCTGTCGCAATTACCCTCTCGTTTCTTTCGACTCCTAGTGACCATACGCTCCTTCCTTTATGTCCTGTATAGATACGCATGCATTCGAGGTCGGTTCCTTGCCTAGGCAGGCGCCATACACGCGCAGAACAATCCTCTGCTCCAGAGACAAGCAGAGTTGGTGAGACGAATCTCACCTTCCATACACGGGATACGTGCCCCCAACCTTGAGCAAGAACCTTGCCAGAGTCTACATCGAGTACAAACACCGCTCTATCGTCCGAGCACGAGGCGATGCGACTTCCATCCTGGCTCCACGCAACGTCGAAGATTGAGCCCTCATGCATCTCGAACGTTCGAACAACACTATCGTTGTGCAAACTCCAAATCACTACACCTCCAAACACCGTGCCTGCGGCAACGTGCAGTTTGTGATTTGATAAGTACAACGAACCTGAATACAGAATAGAGCGCTCTTCGCACCGATGAGTTCTTTGCAGACTCATGCTTGACAAGTCAACTTCCAGTACTTCGTTATGGGCAGTAAGAATGAACAATATGCGATTGAAAACGGCCGCGTCGGTGACCCGGTCTTTGCAAGCATAGACTTTTCTAACGCGGAGATCGTCGACTTTAGAAATTAGAGCAACAGAGTCTCCTCCCCAAGCAACAGCAGAGGATTCGCCATAAAAACAAATGCCATGGACTTTGTTCACTCTGAACAACTTGCGGCTTATCAAGAGTTGTCCGCATCTCCAGTTGTACAGTTTGAGAAAAGAACCCGCAGCTGCCACGAGCAGGTTTTCCCCCCAAAAAGAAAGAGATGTTACGGGGTCTTGATTGTCTAGCGCTCTCAGGCTCATACTATTTCCTTGTATGGCCATGATTAACGCCTATAAAGGGTGCCTTGTTTTATTGCCCGAAAAAGTTTCAAAATGGGCAGGGGTCGATGCATCTTGGAAACCACTGGCTCTCATCCTAATCGCGAATGGCGGAGAAAGCTGCCTGCAAAATATAACGTGTTATGCTACTTTTATTCATGAAGAGAGTATATTTGAATTGGAAGATGTACGCTCAAGCTCTCCGAACCATATGCGTTTTGGGCTAGGGCATCGACACCTCTACGCGTCGTCGTCAATGCAGGAATCTTCAAGCGAAGAAGACATTGAGGAGGTAAATATCTTCCAAAAAGCTCGGCAAACACGTTTGAAGTCTGATTTACGTTCTTCTTCTCACTCTCCCGCGAAAAAGCCAACGAATGACCCTCCTAAATCGCCTGTCATCTCCTCCCCTTCGAAATCTAGGCATTCCCCCTTAAAAGGTCTCAAATCCCCTCCTCGCAAAACGCGAAAGCTCAATCTGGAAGCAGGCAACTTGAACATATTCGATGAGCCTGCTCTGCTAATTCCTCCACCCCCAGATTGGACTCCTAGACAACCCGAGAACTTTCCTAGACATGAAGAAGGTGAGAGTAGAACTGATAGTGACACTTCTGAGAATGAGGTTGGCCTTCCATCTAGTGAGACGATCGATCCTGAAGTTATGAATATGCTTCTGGCTCATCGCGCATCCTCAATTGCTGAAGTCCAAAACACAACCAACATCCTATCCCAGGAAATAGCGGAAAAGATATCGCTACGAGACTTCCTTGAGATGAGAAGTGCTGAGTTCCCCTCAGATTTGCTGGCAGGGATATTTCTAGACGATGCAAGCCCACTGAGTAACCTCGCTGCGGTGGCTGAGGTGGAAGGCAGTGCAAGTCGAATTGAGAAAGCTGAGATGGACATTGTCAAATCGATGCTGCATAGATTACATTCAAAAATGGCCCAAGAGAAAGAAGCGCTTCTCGCTTTGCAGGATTGGAGACTGGATAAAAGGAACTGTCAGGATTTTAGTGTCTCATTCGAAAACATCTGGAAGTCGAGCCATAAACGCGCCAAAATATCTCGACTCAAGTTGAAGCTTACATTACTGCGAGATACAAGGATGCGTTTTTTGCAATTGTTTAATGACCTTAAGCATGAACAGAGTCAGTATGAGGCCAAAAATAGAGTTTATTTCCAGCTCAGCGAACAGCTTGAGGAGGCGCAACGTATGGTTGCTCATTACCAGGAATCAGCTAAAGAGGCAGAGAATCTGGAAGCCGAGATTGCGAAATACAGTGCTGAGGTAGAAATATTGCGTCGAGAATTGATGGATGTTGAAATCTTACATGAAAAGCATCTTCAAGATATTGAGTCGGCAGTGCTTACTCGAGCTCAGCAAATTGAGGAGCCGCCTAACACGGAAGAAACGAGTCTGGTTCAGCAGCTTGCTCATCTCATAGCCAACTTGAGGAGTTCTTTTGGCGCTCGGGTGGTTCGTGAGGCTGAGATGGCCGAAGTGACTATGCCCTTCCTGAGTATGTCTGTCAATCTGAGCTCGGGGACTTATGACATCCACTGGAGTCTTCCGCCAGTTTGCAGAGAAGTTCTTGATCACTTCAGAAATCTTATTGAGTCAAGCTCAGTGTCAATAAAGAGGTCCCTTGCAATGTGGCATCGTGCTCTGGCTATTCACAAGGTACTACTCGACCTATCAAATCATGGGTTTATCACTATGAGAAAGGCAGACTCTCAGACGCAAGTATTAGAGCTGCTTTTCGTAATGCCAAAAGCAAAATTCACCATCAATGTGCATGGTGCTGCATTGTTTGTAACTGGCCTAGAGAGCAATCTCGATACTCTCCCACCACTGATCGAACAATTGCGAGCATTTAAAGAAGCCAAGCCGGCATAGTTCCGAGAATTTATTTATTTACAAAGCTGCAACGCTTAGCGACATATTTACGAATAAAACTTTATTTTACACGAACTCAAGCGAGTCCCTTGAGAGCGTCAGGCGAGGTGAGGCCCTCTGAGGCAAGCTGTTCGAAGACCGTAAAGACGCCCATAGCAGCAACACTCATGGTTGCTCCCCACCCATTAGTACCGATAAGGTCGGCTACAGCAACAAGGAGACCTGTAGCGAGGCCGCCAAGTGTGGCGGCAAGGGGAATGACCCGGCGAAGCTCTTTGACGGCAGATACGTCGCGCTTCCCTACAAGCACGAGCGAATTCTCCTTGAACATCTTAGCAATGTCTTGAGGGGAAAATCCAGAGCTTTGTGTCCACATGTTGCCAACATAAGCTCCGGTGGCTCCCAATATTGTGATGTACGCCACGCAACGAACGACGGTGACGAATATGGAGGAGCCCAAGTGAGGGACCAAGAATTTTGCTGCGCCAGAAACGGGCTGACCAGTAGTTGGGTCCCAAACTCCAAATATGCGAGACACGACGAAGTGTGACCCAAAAGCGTTGCTCACTGTGTAAGAGGTGAGCAGAAAGGCAGCCAAAATGCTGAGCGCAAACATCACAGGCTGTGCGCCGGCATATGCCAACCTGACCGGGAAGGTAGACGACTGTGCCCGCATTTTTGTTGAGCGCACCTGCAAGTTGAGGCGAATCATGCCCAAATACAGCGTGACCAAGAACACGGCAATGGCCACTAACAAATCAATAAGGTTGGGCGCCTCAAGACGGAAGGCAAAATCGCTGAAAGAGAACTTGAGCGACCGGTTCCTGATGTTGAAAAACAAAGAAGGGAGAGCACCATATGTGAGCGTGCTGTCCCGTCCTGGAATTGGAACAGACTCAGGACCCAATGCAGACCACGCAAACTTCTGAGCTGCACTCACTAGTGTGAACAAAACAGACCCAGTTACGACGCCATATCCTTTGCTCAAAACCTCGTCAATGAAAACAATGGCGCAGCTACCAGCAAACAGCTGAGCAGTAATCATCACCGTAGACTTCGAAGAAACGTGGTATGAGAGGGCGAGCAAAATACTCATGACTAGAGAAATTAGCAATGCTACGAGCTTCTGGACAGATTGGAAGAGAGCCCTATCACTGCGAAGATCAAGGCTGACGGATATCTTGCGCAAACCAGCCAACATCTGAAAGCCCATGCCTGACAACACAATTGGAACAATTCCAAACTCGGCCAAAGTGCCGTGACTCATTCCCAGTCCAGCTCTTATCCAGCTGATTGGGTCAGCTCTCTCAGGAGCTCCAAAGACAGGGACCTCGGCAAGCAAAACGAAGAGAATGGCGGAGCAGACTGTAAAGACAAGCTTCTCAGTTTGATCGACCTTCTGATAGGGCACTTCAACCTCAGGCAGAACCAAGGCAAAAGGGCGCGCCAAGTCAAGAAGACGCATGCGAGCCATTTTATGCTTCTCAAATGACCAAGTTCCCGCTGAAAATAGACCCAAAGATGCTCACCTGCACGTCGGATAGTTTTTCAAATGGGATGCCGATGATAAAGACAACATCATGTGACTAGTAGACTCTCCCTAGTACCGTCTAAAGTCACATCAACATAGCTGAACTGTTTGAGGAATAACTAAGATAAGCACGACAATGTCAGATATCTAAGGTTCAAAATTGCGAATTCTTTCGGATTCATATTCATGGGTTTATGATTCCTCTGGTTTATGTGGTTTGGTGATTTTGGCTTGAGTTTGTGATTACACTGCTAGCTGATTTCAGGACAATTCAAGTGACTGGAATCCTAACAACAGACTTCTCAAGAAGTTACTCTGACTAATTCCTGACTTTTTGCCTTCGAGTGTACGGCAGCTGGCAGCATTTTCTCTATATTACCCAATTGGGTAAGAACTGCTAGCGAACCCGAGGTCTGAGATTAATCCCAACCCAGTCAGCTCATCTATGAATACCCCCTCCCAGGGAATATATTCCTTCAACTTACTTGTATCTGGTGCTCGAGGTCGGGGCGCAGTCGGATGGTGGAGTGTTTGGGAAGAATCCTGCGGGCGATTATTGCCTAGTCAATAAGAGCCGCTTTTGAAGCGAAAGCCGGCAGCCGGCGAGCAGAAGTTGTAGGATGGGAAATAGTGAACTAAATCTCTCGGTATTCTTCGCGAGTCTAACAAGACCAGTCTTCCATCTGAGTTCAACCTCAACAAATGTTTTGTCATGCGACTGATCCCCGTCCTCGATACCAGATACAAATAAGTTCTCATTAAATTATAAATAAGAAGAAAATAGCTATATGTCGCTATGATTGGGATACTCATCAAACCTCCTGAACCGTGCGAGTAGCACAAGAGCCCCGCATGCTCTCAATCCGACTCAGAGATCACTTCCGACGATGATTTCAAGCAGCGGAGCTCCACAGAAGTTACTCAGATGCCTGACCCGCTCGATGAGCAGCGACCTACTGGCCCACCAGTGGCTGTCGCTTCACACGCCGAGCAAGTTACCCAACGGCTCGAATCAACAACTAACTTGGAGAAGGAAATCTACAACTGGCAGTGCGATAAGTTGACCCGTACTCTAACAACAATTGCGACCTATCCTCTCGATTTCCGAGGCCCCCTCAGTAGGATCATTGACAAAGCAAACTTCATCAGAGAACATAAGAGCTTCATCGAACTGCAAGCTGGAGGGTTTGTTCCCATCAGAGAGATGGCAGAACTGGTCAATATGGGTATTGCGGATTTGACTGAGAGAGCCGATTCCCCAATTGAGAAGGATTTCTCCAAACTAGGGGAGTCCTTCGAAATGCTCGAGGTAAAATTCGCGGTAGAGTGTAATGTCAAAAAGTTGTTCAAGCAGGTCGATTATTTGGAGCAGCTCTGTAGGGAAGGTATTTTCAAAAGACGAAGGGCTTGTTTCAGGTGCGGACCAAAGGCTTCTCGAACTGTCAAAAGCATCACCGAGTCCATGGAGAAGAGGCAGGAATACATAGAGAAGTTCTTGCGAGAGGTTCGCGCTGTTAGCGCCTTCACAAAGACTATGGCACGCGGATCATACCCGAAGCTGCCCCTAGCGAATCACGTTAGGCCGAAACAGAAGCCTCATTACCCCAAATCAATAATCAGAAACAAGCAAATGTAATAACGTAGTACCAGAATGAAATGTAATTATTCTCATTGACCCCATTCACGCTAATATTACGCTATATAGTAAGAGCGGCCGCCCTTTAGTCCGCTACATGTGTCAAATATCATCATAACACAATTTCACACAGCAATAAAGAAGCCACTGTGAAAGCTATTTTAGATTTATCGAGAACTGTGCTCAACATTGAATCTGCATTCGTCACCTCCATCGGCGGGACTCACTATTCCGTGATAGGATTTGAGCGACCTGGCCTTGTAAGACTCACTCACTTACATTTCCACCTATCGCTCAAGATGGCTGCGCAGTCACTTCCATGGACTTTTGAACTGAGAAAGCCATGTCGACAATAAAAATGTTTGTCGTAGCTGAGTTAGCCAAGTCAACCTTGGGCCTCGTTACCGTATCAACTGCAAAGCATGTTCTTCACAAGAGCTTACGCATCTAACCATCCAGCTTCAAATCTCATTTGCCAACTTTACAGCAGCTACCTTCTTGAGAACGAGCACCTCGCCAATTCGAACTTGACTCTTCGTTACAATGAATGAAAACCTAACAGTCCCTTACTGCAAACCGCTTATGTGCTTCGCAATGCCTTCACCATTGTGTTTATAGGATCACCAGGAGGGGTTCAATATCCGTGAAATGCTCAAAGCTCGGGCCTTGCAGTAGATTTTGAACAGTTCAATGGAGCCTGATTGCAAGTGCACTGAGTTGCTTCATAGTAAAATTTTGGCCCGATCACCCGATCTCCAAATTAATAAACCCAGACAACTTGCAGAGGATATCGCCATCTTCTCGCTTAAGGCTTATAGATTGACTCGAGACACGGGTTAACCTTCAGCTGGATTTTGTCTGAGCAAAATAGATTGCTAATTTGTTTAGCTTTCTCATACATCACCACAGGTATGGTGACCCCTTCAAGTTTGGCGAGATGGTCACGAAAACCAGCCTGGAACAGTTATTTGAGGCGCTCTAGAGCAGCGGGATCAATTGTTGTCACTATAGGTGCGACAAGATTCACTGAAGCAGTTATTACCGCGAATAGTGGAGCGAGCCATACAGCGAGAGTTCATCATCGAAGGGAAGGAGCCTGGCAACTGAACGCTCTCCAAGTGCGCCTTCTTGAAGCAACTCATTCTAATGCGAGAAAGTCTTGGCGGAGTGAAGGTTTGAGGGTGAGACAAATTTCCCACGTATGGAGTCAAGGAGCACAGGGAGAAGCTTCCCCAGTTTGTTCGAGGATAGCTAAATCAGTAAGTAATCGAGAGTTGGACCGGTAATATGCTAATATTAGCTTGGTACCCGCAGTCAAATCATGCGCATAATGAATTGTATGTATTTATTTATGATTTTAGAGCCTGGCCACAATAAAATTTGGATTTCAATTGGTTAGTGCGGCCTGAGCGCCACATCATATGAGAAGCAGAAGCTACATGGCATATTTCAGCGGCTGGTGCGTTTGTAGCGAGCTCCTGCTCGCGAAATTCCAGGGGTGGCGTGGCGCATGTTGTGGAATTGAGGCGCTGCCTCCGCACGCAGCGCACGCGGAACCTCACGAAATGCGTGATGAAGCCAAGCGATAGTGTCGATAACTGAGGTCACGACAGACTGAAGAATGGGCATTTTTTTTCTCGATTCTTATTGTAGGCTCGTATGTACTCAAGGTCGGTATTTGGTTGTCCGGACAAAAATCACGCCTCATTTTGGGGAAGACGAGGCCTCACGCACGGCTGCACGCCGTTTGGGCAACCTCATCTGAAAACGACAGCGATAGGGAGGAGAAGCCTGGTGAGCTGTAAATTTGGAGACCAGCGAGCCTCGCATCAAGTGAGTAGATTTAGCCTCAGAGCTGCATTCAACCTGGAAGCTGTGTAAGTTCTGCGTGGCACCAAGCTGCCCGGAGCTCAAGACCACAGAGAAGCATGAAACCGCGCCGGTCAGTGGCCCACTTGAGACAGTTGGCTCCAGAACCCTCAGAGGACAAGGTAAATGTGGCTCTCATTGCTGATGGCACTGCGCAAACCATATTGAGGTCTGAGAGAGCACAACATAGGCATCGAGACTTCCCGACGGACTCGCAAATTGAATTTCGAGTCGATCCAAATAACAGCAATACATTTGTAGTGGAGAAAGACCATCAAGTGGCCGGGTATATCGTACGAGTACCTGCTCGAAGGCATTGCTGGGAGCTCTTTGATTCTCGAAGGCGATTAGTCGCACGCTTTAGAGCATCCAGAGCGTTTCCGTGGCTGGTGTTGATAAACTCTCAAGGCCAGGAGACACGCGTGAGTCAAGATTTTCTGTGCGGTATTGGAAGACTGGAGTGGTCAGTCTCAAAAACCGAGAAACTGCGCTGGAGCCGCATAGACCAGACAATGGTGTACATTCGAAATCAGCGAGTGTTATTACCTGAGCTCGTGAAGCTTGCCGCGCTACCAAAGATGTCAACGAGATCAAATTCAGGCTTTTATTACGTGTTCAAATGGCGATGTCCCCCGCTCATTGCCGAGAGGTTATGTTTCAATATCGTTATATCTACTGCTTTCATAGCGATGTGGAGATGGTCGCGTGAATCCGATAAAGTCAAAACCGCAAAGCGCAGCATTCATACCTTCTGCATGGAGTGGTTTGTGAGGGAGCTCAACACCCAACTGCTACCCACGCTTCTTGCCCAATCGCAAAGCAATGTCATAGGCACATGTGCTGGGTTTCATTGATATTGTCAATGATACACTTGTATAAATCATCATTGAAAGCCGAAATGCTATGGAGTTTCGCCAGTTTCGCGGGTCGCAGAGCGTTTTTCTTGCTTACGCTGTGCCGCGAGGCCTCGACATGAATCATGGTATGCAAACACCGACGCTCAAGGCCATTGGCACAGGCAGCCGCCTTGAAGAATTGAAGTGTGTTTGTCACTCTTTCAGGATCTTCTGGAGGCGCATTGAAGCGAGAGCGCAGCACCTTGCGCAGTACAAACTTTTGAGTAGGATGATAATCAACAGCTTCGTTCCCAAGTCTGAGAAACTGTCGGTACAACAGCATCTAACGGCCAGCACTTAGAATGGCCCGAGCGTCAGTTCTGTGAACCCTACTGATACGTTCAAGTTAAACGCTGGAACGGGAAGGGGCACCTCAATCGATAGAAATTCCTACCCCAAGCGAAGATTAACGAATAAACGCGAAACACCCTAATTCTTATGTATCACTCGGCGCTGATTGAAAGAGGCTGTGAGAAAGTCGCTCTCTCTCTTGAGGTATTATATTAACATGATAGTTTTATGTAGGTGACCCTGGGAAAATAATTTACGAAAGGAAAGCCTCCGGATAAGCCTCGAACTTCTCCTCGAGAGGGCCGTGGTTGGTAAGGAACTTGACGTAGGCGCCATCGTCCTTGACCTGGCCAGCGTTGACCTTGACAGCGTAATCCTCACGGTTAAGAGGAGTGAAGCCCCACTTTTTGGAGATGATGATCTTCTGCTGACCGGGGAACTTGTAACGGGCACGACGAAGAGCCTCGATGACAACAGCCTTGTTGGAGTCCTTTGTGCGGATGGAAATAAGAACCTGGCCGATGTTGACACGAGCAGCCAAACCAGCCGGCTTACCCCAGGCACCACGCATACCCTGCTGCAAACGATCGGCACCAGCACACGACAACATTTTGTTAATACGGAGAACGTGGAAGGGGTGGACACGAATGCGCATGTGGAAGGACTCACGACCGCTCATCTTCGTGATGTACTTGTTGCAGGTAATACGGGCAGCCTCGAGAGCCTCACTACTGAGCTGTTCAAGCTCGTTGGAGACGAGGTGGACGCAGAGAGGGAACTCACCGACGGAGGCACGCTTACGACCGAGGTCGAAAGAGCGAATCTTCGCGTCCGGAACAGCACGGTTGTAACGGCTCTTCGGGAAGGGCTTGTTCTTGCAGTAGCGGTAGCAGCGTGCGGGACGACGAGCCATTATACCTGTGTTTCTGGTGAAAAATCAAATTGCTCGATTTGGCTTTGGAGATCGTGGCGGGCCGGGGCACACTGGGACGTCTGGTCAGGTGGGGGCATGAGTCGGGATTTACAAGGCCCTGAGCCCTGCTTACTCATTCAATAATCATCGTGAATAGTGGGCAGGAAATTCCACAAGGCAGAGGAGTATAATAGGTAAATCGTAAGCGGATAGAGGAAAAATGTAGAACACAGATCGAGCAGTTGCTCACCCTAGTATTTCGCCGGTCAGAAGAGATTTTCTCGTTGGGTCAATGAGCTCTGGCATCGGCGAATTTCCAGGGTCGCCTCTGATATTCGTTCGGCAAGTCTTTCTGTTCGAGTTTTTCAGGATTATTCTCTCTATTAAGCATTATTCTAAACTGTACTGATGGAAGTGATTTTATATGTAGGTGAAATTCTATTGTGGCGCTTTGCCGCGCCTAATTCTATTGAGTGTCTTCTGTGTCCATGTCGGCTTTTCTTCATCATCTATGTCAAGATCTTCTCTTCGTCCCGTTTGCAAATCGATCTCGCTCGCACTCAAAAACTTCCACTGCCTATGATAGATGGCGTATATTGCGTAAAATACCAGCGAAGCTGGAATCATGATGTAGGAGTCGACAAAATTCTTTGCGTCAAATGGCGAGAGCGTGGTCCAACCCTGTACCAACATCAGGAACGCGTTTGCGATGACACTGGCTAGTGGAATCCAAGGGTAGAGCCATGACTTGTACTTTAGCTCGTCTCGCGAGTAGCCTTGTAAACGCCAAGCTCTTCGGAAACGCAAATGGGCAAACGAGATACCACCCCACACAACGAAGATACACACACCGGAAATGTTCACAATGTACGAATACGCTTGTGCAGCTCCCTCGCTGATGTTCATTAGGGCGATGAAGCCAATTGCGTTCGAGAACAGCATCGCCGGAAATGGAACGCCTCGCCGATCGGTCCATGCGAAGAACTTTGGCAGGCTGCCACGGTTGGCCATGTACAACACTGTTCGGGTGCATAAGTAGATGCTCGCGTTGATCCCACTTAGCAAAACAGTAATTAAAAACGCATTCACGAGATTGTATCCGCGCTCCCATCCTGCGTTCTGGATTGCTATAGTGAATGGCGATCGCAGTGCTCTGGACCCAGCAGCGCCGAACTGCTCAGCATTGTATGGGCAGGTCATACCAATGAAAATAGCAGACCCCATGTATATAACGATGATGCGAATAAGCGTGGACTTAACAGCCGAAGGAATTGCCTTCCCTGGGTTTCTGCTTTCGGTTGCTGTGACAGCCACACCTTCTGCACCAGCATAGAAAGTTGAGCAGAAAATAAAAACTTTGGCAACTCCTCGAAAACCATCTGCAAATGCACCTGGGTCGTTCCAGTAATGAAAGCCAAAAGCAGGGCGGTTTTTGATACCTCCACAAACGTAAACCAAAGCAAATATGAAGAACGCTATCAGTCCCAGCAGCTTAAGCCATGCCAAATAGTACTCACTCGATCCAAAAGCTGATACTCCGATACTCTGGAAAGCTGTGAAGAAAAACCAGAACAGAAGAAACACAGCCCATTGCGGGATTTTGTTGTCGGGGTTCCACGAGCCTCCTCCACCCTTCACAGGAGTGAAAATCGACATCAGCGCACTGTACTCACTGGCGAGCACCATAGCAAAGCATAGGAAGTAATTGATGGACACCATTGCGCCAAACGGCTTATTTACGAAGCGGATGGTATGGTCTAGGAACCCCCCTCCATCTGGGAAGATTGCCATCTCCCCTATTGACTGCATCACAGTAGCTGCAATCAGACCAATAGAACCAAAGCCAATGATCAAAGCCGCAGGGCCCCCATTTATCAAAGCCTGGCTGGTTCCTACAATCAGGCCGCTTCCAATAATGCCAGCAATGGCCATCATTGCTACGTGCTTGTCCTCCAGGCCGCGTTTGACTCCAGCATCTGCGTCGAAAAGCTGAGGCTCTTCAGACGTTTCGCTGCTGTAACCGAGTTTGACAGGCGAGGACTCGGAGCTAGCAATGGCGCCATCTTGAGACTTGCGAACGAATAGGCCCATGGAATCAGCCTTTTCGAAAGAGTCTTGGCTATTTTGGAATGACTTTTATCGTCTCAATTGCAGAGCCTATGAAAAGCTCGATAGAGGAGCGGCTCGCGTGCTTAACAGATGATATGATGCAATTTTAACTTTTTGCCTGCAGCTAAGTAATCAGCCCCTGCGCCTGCGCCTTGAAAGGTGGGGCCCAGCCCAGTTTTCGATGTGCTCCCACTCCTCCGAGGCCGCTATCTCGTCAATCTTAGGGTTGAGGTAACTAACAGGTCGAGTGGATTATTATTAGGCTAAGCACACCAGTATCCCATTGAGTGACTTTACGATAGGTATTGATAAATAGAATTAGGCAAAACTGCTGGACTTCACAAACAGACTTCTTTTGCTAATTGGCGTCGCAGATGCCAAACAAGATTTTTCGGGTCGTGCTCGGGCATCAGAAGGGGCTGCCAGGCTGGCTCCTTCGCCGCCCTGGCAATGAGGTCGTAACTGCTCTTTTTTGTATCGTCAGAAGCCGTGTCCCACAATTTTAAAGCTCTCATCAGCAATGCCATATTTTTTAGTTCTAGAACGGATCCTGAAACCCCGCTAACCAAGGCTACCAGCAGAGGGTAGTATTCAAGTGGGGGGTCAGGAAAGGTCAGAAGGCCGTGCAAATTGTCTACGATGCCCTCGATGTTTTCAGCCTCAATTGACTCGATAAGAGCAAGCAGTACGGCGCTGGGCGCAAGGTGATCTTTGACGGTGATCTCCAAATCAAGACTGTTCACATTCGTGGACTCTTGCAAAATCTCGGCAGTTTCCTCATCTGCTGTGAGTTGTTTTGTTACCAGGATTTCCCTAAAAAGCTCCCAGCTTGCCTCCCTCATGCTTTGGTACTCCTCTCCTCTATAAAAGAACTTGATAGCATCGACATATTTTGTGTCTTTTAAATCAGCTCTGGCAGCAATCCTGTGCAATTCAACGGCAAGCTCGTTAAGTCCCAGTTGTTCTGCAGTTTCTATAGCAATTTCGGCATACTCAGAAGATCGCCTAACGAGTTGCGGCAAATAAGCGATCGCAGATTCTTTAGCCGTGATGCTACCTAAATTAACCAAAACCTCAGCACCAATATCCACAAGTGCAGGCTCGGACAGGCACATTCGCGCATACGCGAGGTCAAGCTCCTCTCTGACTCCTCCTCCTACTTTCCCGTCCACAGAGGAGTAGTTGGCAAACAATCCTCTACCATTGCAAAATTCGCTGATGGCAACAGCACTGCTAATATCTAGGAGCTGGAGACATCCAAGAGCAGCTACGATTTTCTCTTCGAACAGCATTTTGGAGCCTTCTTCCCACGTAGGGATCAAATTTACTTCATGTGTGGAAACTGCGAGCCTAAAATGCACAGGAAGTTCTTCTGCAGAGGGCTCAAAATATAAATACAACCCCGAGACAGCACAGACCCAACTCTCCGCTCGGCTTAGAATAGTGCTGGTTTTCCCTGTGAGTATGTCTGCCAGCAGCCCAACTTCAACATCAAACTCAGACCCACTTGGTGCCTGCTCGAGATTGTCCCGCCAGGCCAGTGCATCAGATCTCCATTGCTTGAATAGCAGATAATTGCCACTATCAACGGGATACGCGCTCAACAGTGCACATAGCGTCTCAACGTCAGCATTTTTAGCATTTTGGGAACTCTGCAAAAGCTCGATGGCGTCACGCAGCTGGCCGGTTAGGACAAATTGAGTAACAAACGCCCAGAGATGTTTGCCAGCTTCCTTGCCAGCATACCGTGCTTCGAATGCTCTCAGTGTGTACTGTGACCTATCATTTTGAACTGTCTGAACCCAATCCAGAAAGACGGGCATCTGCGCAGAGCGTCGCGAGGGCAGCAAAGCAGTTGTAGAAAAGCACTTAACTAGAAGAAGGGCATCCATGTAGGGCTCTGGGTCACTGACGTTTCGCACTGCCGTCATCAAAAACGAGCTGACAGTCTCGAGATACTTCGAGGTAACTTCACCCTCATTACGGTAGTTGCTTAGAAGCTCCTCATTATATGATTTCATAGTTTCGTGGAACTCAATCACAAGTCTGATTTGCGCATCTTCAAGAGAGGGCTTTGGAAGTTGCAAAGCCATGTTCAAGCAATGAACTCAACTTCGATCTCAACTTTTGTTGATGTTTCGGAGATCTCGTCTAACGTAGGTCACGTGATGACTATCATTAGATTAAAGCGTTCGCGCACCACGCGAGACTGTCGAGGACAACTGTACTAAGTCATGTTCACGCCTCTTCATAACTAGCAGCTGGGCTGTGCAATCGCACCTCGATGAGAATCTATTTCGAAAATACTATATGTCCGGGATGGGCTCTATTACTGCTGCCTCATGCCCCAATTGGGCCTTACTTGGTTTACTGAGTTCTGGTTACTGGCGCCTCAGAACATTAAAAGTCCCATCGGACTTCCCAATGTACGCTTCGGAGCCGTAATTGAAAAGTCCAGTTTCCACGACGCCTACAAGCAGCTTGATTTTCTTGTCGAGGTTGGACACTTCATTGGGTGAGATTGAGCCAAAGTGAGCATCTAGAATAAGATTACCATTATCGGTCACAATTGGTCCCGCCTTGGCTTTGCCTCCAAGTCGCAAGGTGACCTCAAGGGCACCTAGCGCTTTCAAGTCCGCAGTCACTTTCTTCATAGCGGGTGGAACAATCTCAATTGGGACCCCTTGGATCCAACGTTTCCCCAGGTTATCACTGACTTTTGAGTCATCAGCCACGATAATGAATTTCTTTGCGGAGAGCCCAACTAACTTTTCTTGGAATTGACACGCTCCTCCACCCTTTATACAATTGAGTTGACTGTCTATCTCATCGGCACCATCAAAAACAATGTCTATCCCAGAGCCGTTGAATTGATCTATTTCTTTGAGAGGAAGAGCGGCGTCTATTATCAGGTTTTTAGATTGAAACCCGGTGGGAACAAACACCATGTTTTTGGTTGACAATTTCTGCTCAGCAACAAGTTGTTGGATGCGCTCGACACAATAAACCACTGTAGAGCCTGAACCGATACCCACAGCCGTGAATTCCGGCTTCAGATGCTCCTCAATGGCTCGATGCGCAGCTGCCCTCTTCGCCGCTGTGATGGGATCCATTTTTGACAGACTGAACAGCCGAACGTTTAGCAGCTTTGAAGATCCCAGAGGACCTTGTTTTCCAGTCACGTGTGTTTTATGTACGCATTCATGGGTGGCAGTGAGGGCTCGAACGAGGGCATTATATGGTGCCAACGCCATAATAACGGAAGGCAATCGCTTGATCAGCCCCATGAAACTTTCGTTGATTCTTCTTGTACCAGTGTGAGGCTTCGGGATCAAGCGCGTTATTACAATCAATCGTGACACGCCAGAAAACGATCAGATAAGTCTAATTCGATGAACATGACTGTTCGCAATGGGCATGATTAGCTTCCATGACAATGTAATCATATTGTGGCCCCTTCGCGTATCTAATCATTCATCGTTTCTGATTAATGGTGTTTATATGGTGAGCTTGAGATGAGTGTCTATGTCAGATATGATATGTTATATCAGTTTGGTGTGTCAGCTTTTTTTATTTCTTTCTCTTCAATGTCAATTTTGTGTCAAGGTGGGCTTGGTCTCGTGTAATGTATTACGAAGCTTTTGATTCTCCATGGTACAATTTGTCTATAAGGTGAGCGAGATGAGTGTCTATGTCAGATATGATATGTTATATCAGTTTGGTGTGTCAGCTTTTTTTATTTCTTTCTCTACAATGTCAATTTTGTGTCAAGGTGGGCCTGGTCTCATGTAATGTATTAGGAAGCTTTTTTGGACTTAGGCACCATCAAAGCTGAATGCCGCCGCTCATATGCCAATTGGTCGAATAAAGTTCTATTTGGATTCGGTCGAATTCTGGTAACCTATGTTTCTCGCCGAGAATGATTTTCGGTCTCCCCGATCCAGCATAACTAAAGTAGGATAGAGTCTTAAGCTGTTTACATAACTATGAGTCTCGGCGAGCTCGGAATTCCATGATCGTGCGCTTCGGCATCTCCACGCAGGCATTGAAGCTATGGAAAGTTATTACATAGCAGATGCTTTGAGTTAGCGAAATACGCACAGGCGTATGCATTTGCTTTTGAGATTGTCAGCAATCAGTTGTAACGTTGTGATCAACTGTTCATTGCCTTAAGACGTTCAAAGGGATCAACTCAAAAAAAACTTACTGGAAGTAGCGAGAATGGGAAGCTAGATTTTCGCTTAAAAGTTTCAAGCAAGACACTGTAAGCTAACAAGATAATAACGGCACCAAACAATGCACCAATTGTCTGAATCTTTGTACTGCTGAGTTTGGGCACAAATTTGATCAGCCCAATCGTAGTAAATGCAAGTACAGCATAAATTGAAGCTACAATTTGAGTTTCCACAGCGAACTGAGAATTGAAGCTTGGCTCAATCAGAGCCATGTTCACCCCATCGAAGCCAACAAATGGAGTTCCCCTAGTCACGTTGAACATGTGGCCCGATATGAACATGATAACACACATCAAAGATAATGCCAGCCAGATCTGCTTGGCTTGCCAGATTTTTAGGATCTGGTTTTGGCAAAAAAACCCACCAACACAAACTGATGCCAAAGTGATAACAACTTGAGAAAATTTGAGCCATGGAAAAGGCTTCACTATCTTGATCGAGAAACCACGATTTCTGAAAACTGAGGCTAAATGCTCTACTTCTTCGTTGGCATTTGCAAAATGAACGAGTTCATGGTGACCTTGGATTCCTAATTTGGCGTCAGATCTCGATTCCGTGGGTGGATAAATGAGAAGGTTAGGCACATGAGTAATTCCTAATGTTTTGAAGGTGCTAAGCGCTGCTTCGACATCAGCAAGGATGAAGACCAAGTCGCGATCACTTGTTGACATTTGAGATTGATAGCTCGAAGCGATTGTTCTATAGTTCGGCCCTAACACACCGCAAAACGAACAGTCATACTTACCGCTTTCGCTAGTCAAAAGGAGAGCAGTAGTGTATTCTCTCTGCCCACTGAAAGCGATGTTCATAATCTTATCATCCGCATAGATGATTCCATCAGATGCGATGTACTTACTTAACTCGGCAGAAGGGCCAGCAGCAAGCACGTTCTTCGACAAAAATGCGAAGGCCGCAAGTATAGAGAGACTTAACACACGCAGCATGAAGTTGTATATCTCCACTAACGACTGCTACGTGGTGCTAAGATGGTGTTCGGAGGAGCGCTTACGGTTGGATTTACGGAGGTGAGGGTTTGAGCGATCATCCTGCGATGGTTACTCTGTCGTTCTCTAAGCTGCAGATAGATGGCCATAGTCAGCAACATAAGTCTATGTTGTCTGAAAGTGAGGTTCCGTCGCTGAAGTAAGTTCACGGCTCTAATCAATGTGAGGTTATGATCTGATTCTGAAACTCGCTAATTTGATCGCATAAGTCTCGTTAATTAAATAGTATGTTCATAACAAAGGTCGTGAGGTACTAGCCATTTCGTCTACTTTGGCTTTGCTCAACTTGACTGATGGAACCACCCACTTACCACACGAGCATCGAGATCCTTGCCAGAGATAAGATCCCACTTTCTTGCTGCATTTCGGGCATGCCAACTTGCCTTCCAGCTCGCCAAGCTCTAATTCGGGTCGCATCCACTCCACAGGCTCTAGAAAGTGGTGTTGGCAAGTTCCTTCATTAGCTGGTTGGTGCCGCACAAGAGATGAAGATGAAGCCAGAGTTGTAGAGCATCCTTTGCATCTGTAAGAGACCAGCTTCGTGACGATCTGAGAAAGTATTTCTCCCAAATGGGATGGCGCGATCGCAATACGCCCCATGTCGGTTAATAACTCCAATTTGATCGGCAGTCGCGAAGAAACTGCACTACTCACCGGCTCCATAATGCTATAAATACGAGTGTCTACTGCAACCTGGTGAACATGGCTGAGGTTCACTTCCGATAAACCTGCTTGCTTTATCAAAGCAGGAACGACGTGCTTCCAGGTCACGGTTAGAGGAGGCGGATTCACCTGAGTATAGATGTGGTTCTTGGGTATCGTGGAGCCGGAGGCCGCAAGCTGCCCCAGCTTCCACTCGCGATACGGTTTGGCTTTAGGCGAGATAACAAAACCGCAGTTGTAGTACACATCTAATTGCGCTCTAAAACCTTCGTTCGGGTTAGCAACCGCACGACGAGAACGCACGTAGTCTATAGCTTTAGTGGGCGTCCATTTATGGGCCTTCATCAAATACGCACAAACACAGGTCACCGATCGCGAGATTCCTGCTGCGCAATGAACGAGAATTCCTTCATCATCATCAATAGCATGCTGTATAAAACCATTAGTCTCCTCCAAATGCTCTAAGATATCAACTTCATCTAAGTCCTCGATTTCGACGATAAGGTGACTTTTCATCTGCTTGAAAATTGGAAGTTTAGACCATGATTGCGAATCTGTGTAAGAAACGGTAGATCCTAAAACTGAAAGGATGTGCGTAACACCTTTCTCTTTGAGTGACCTTTCAGCCTTCAGCGACATAATAGAACCGAGCCATATATTGTCAGTGATCTGGCTCAAAGCCATGTTCCCGTTCATGGCACGGTTTTTGTCCTGAGTTGGCCATACTCTGTTGCCTCATTCCTTTGCCAAGGTTCGAGCACGTGCCAAATAAAGTAGTTACCCGGCAAGAATGGGTTTACGGTAGTAGTTTGGCCAATAATCGTTTGCAAAGTGGTTAGTAATCCAAACGTAGCTATCTAATAATTAGAGGAAATAATTATTTTGTAAAAACCTAAAATTTTACATTTCAATTTGTTCACGTGATGTATTGGGATTTCTTAGCCATATCATGTCGAATCGGATTCTGAAAGAAAACTTAATTGAAAGCGTGTTTTTACCGTAGGTCGGAGAGCCAACGCAATCACGTTCTGTGTTCAATGTTAGAAAGGGGAAGGAGGTGCAAACATTAAAATAGGACTAAAATCGTCGTCAATTGATTTTTTCTATGATCATTACCGAGTTACTCTGGTTTGCTCTGATTATTTATTTTTTCAACTAATCATAATACCGATTCATTTATGATATTTTATCATGAGAAAATGAGTTATCGAAAATATACATTGTTTCGCGAAGAAAAGAAGATCCGTTCCCTCACAAAGGAAAATAGTTAGCCGTATCATGGGGGATCCTATTAAGCATGGCTGGAATATCTACACTCTACTGTGGTAAACCCCCCGTTTAACATGAAGTCAGTAAGCGCCCAGAACTCAGAAACCCTCGAGCACTCCTTATATGAATATATTCCCACTATTGGGGCCCCCCCGGCCCAATATCTAGTGCATTCGTCTTAGAATTAGAAATCAGTATGCCCATCGGAAATTTTGTATACTTCACTGATGATTCCTTTGGTTTGTTGTTTTTCTATAAAATTAAATCCGTCAGCCCCGGTCTCGAATTCGAATAACGTCCCTTGTTATACGACGCCGGATAACTCACATTTTGACCGATTAGTTCCTTGTGAACGCGATCATTTCTGACACTAAATCAATTACCTTATAGTCGCTCTTATGCTCCATTCCTCACCAGATTTAACCTTAACCAATTGTTTCACAAGAACTATTTCCACCAGCAGCTTCCGAGAGCTCTCGAAAATCCGTATCTCTTTTACAATAGCCTCCCGGTGGTTGCTAAGGAACTCGAATAGCTAAGGTGTTTCAAAAACGCCGTTCCTGCTACCGTGAGTTACCACATAATCATTACCAGACGACTTAACATCGCAGCGACGATGATAGATAATTACGAAGTTCAGTGTAGAATATAGTGCGATAGGAGATTTCGTTCATGGAATGGCTGCACTGAGTGCGACGTTGCCTAGGGAAGTTGTTGATGCCAACGTAATGATTTTTGCAGCTCGATGCAAATCGTATCTTTGCAGGAATTGAAAACCTTTCGTCATTATATTATGAGACAAGGGGATCACTGATTGTTAGCGACTGGCAGCCGTGAATTTGGTTCGTGAGCTCAAGCTAATGACACGCTGCTTTTATTACATCTTGCCGCGCTCCTCAACTTGTAAGATACTATCAGTAGGTTTGTCTTAGCTGCAATCTACCTGGCGTTATCCAAGTTTTATATACAAATTTGTGACATCAACTTCATTACTGATAGCAATCTATGGTTGAGCTCTTTGGTGTTCAAAATTTAGCGCTAGCTCGTCGCTTACTTTTACAAAGTCTTTTGTCTTAACATGCAGTGACAATATCAACAAGACTTTGGATCAAACTAAGCGTCGTATCAGATACTCCCCTGCCATTGCCTGCTGGAGGTGATCACTGGATATCTGAGGCACTGGCTCTTGATGTTGACACTTTATCGACTAGGATTGTAATTTGGCTGGATCTTGATTCAATGCTGGCAAAGGCGAAGAGATTGCTCTGTTAGAAAATATAGGGCTTTTTCGAATCCGCTGGAGTTGGCTTTGCTGCTGAGCCAGCTAGTCCGTTGCAGGATGGGCCCATTCTCGAATATGACCTGTGAGAATCTTTATTCTTTACTTGTGACGTCCTTTCCCCGGTCATATGAATGTCTCTTCCAATTTGATTTTCTTTCTTGGTAGATATGTAGTTAAAATGTGATTTTTAGGACACCGAATCCTGTTCCACTCCATGATCTTGTCGTTTTAATGATACGGAATTGCGTAGCCCAAATCAATCGCATGTCGCTTCAACACTCCATTAAGCTTTCCTTGTCAATCACTTTGGTTGCTGTCAGCTTCCGTCTCTCATTTCAATGGTCTCAGATGCTCAATTAACTGGTCTGACTCACTTCCCTTATTTGGCCAGCGCATCGTGTCTAGCTTTTCGGCATTAATACCAAATCAGGCCTCAACGTCATCTTAATCTTCTATCGACTGACTGCCAGCTTTGGCATTCTTTCCGGTGTCACTATCACTCTTGAGCCCGCATCGTGGTTATGCGCGTTAAGCACACTCTAGCTCCTTTGTCGAGCCCTACTACGACCCAAGTATCCCATGGTTCGTCCGTAATCTTTGAGGTACCCCGATCACCATTGGCCGCAGAGCTCGGTTGCTCTCCCTCTTATCGGTAGATTAATTTCGGCTGCTGTCTTGATATCACAAGCTCCACCTTCCCTATTTGATTCCCAACGAAGCATGTTGCAAAGAGTTGAAGCCGTAACCAATTCCTATGTTTTCGATTATATCGCACTGGAATGGGATGCCTAGACGTGTTTTTGGGATTCTGAGATGCAGCTCATCTTCCTTGACTTCTGACTCGAGCATCATCTTCGTTGCCAACTTGGCATGGTCGCTGCCCTTGAGGTCTAGCCCCAGCACAGCGTCCCAGAACAATCCCTTCAATGGCAAGGTTACTCTAAATTGTGCCTGATTGGCTCTCTGCATGAGGTCTCAAACCGGGCTTCCTGAGTATGCTCTTTCTGTTCGTACTTCTGTAACTGCCTTCTGCTTGTTTTCTTTGTGAATTCTCTCCGGGTCTAGCTAGTCGCCTGCTATTATAGCAAATCGTCATGCCCGCATCAGGTTTAAGTAAGGTTAAAGCAGTAAATATATGACTATAATTTAGGAAGTAGGGGGGGTTGATGTGAACTAGGCCAAAGCCAGGTCATTGTAATGTGGTGACGACCTCGTTGCGCATTAAATAGATCTGCAGCCCCGGTTTGTAAGGGAATAAGCCAGCATCAGTCGTGGGTTTTACATCATACTTCTTTTGCGTTGAATTGTGATTTATGCTACTAGTCACATCGGCACCAATCATTCTACTTCAGAACAACCCAATCACGCATTGACAAGCTTTACGTTAACCTCATGAACAATGCTTTTTGGGCCTGCGGAGTGCGGTCGCTGTAGGCGCGGCTCAGACCATTGAGCACTAGAAATTTCCGCTTGTAGCTTGAAACTACTAGTGTCATGCAGTGAGCTCAAGCCCCTCGTCACGTCTGGAGCCAGGCTTGGACATAAGAAAAACCTATTACATGGGAATCAAGCTTCTTTCGCGTTGACTGGCGGTCTCTTCTAAATGCAATATACATTTTAGAAGTAAATTTATATGCAATTATGTGAATCTTCTGAATCTGCTACCTTTTTTATGTTTCCCCTGTTTTTGATTCTCCGATTTCACCCAAATACAAAATAAACTCGATACGTGTGTTGATCGACTAACACAGTTACCTCATTAGCTATGTGTGAAAAAATTCCCCATACACATTGATGAAAAATACTACCTTTTATACTGAAAAACAAGAAGAGATTTGAAAAACCATACTCCAAGAAAGGAACTTCGGAAAGCGTCTTTCAGAATCGAGGCAAATTGACAGAAAGTGGTTGTTGCTGGAAGTAGAGAGATGAGAAATCAAAGAGAGGTCGTCAAGGCTCCAGTGTCTGAGAATCAGATGATTCTTGTTTTAGTTTTTCAGCATAGGTGGTGACGGGCAAGTCACATATAAACTTAGCCATCGACCTAACCCATTACGCATGGAAGTAAACAGAGCTGAGAGGGGCCAACAGGAGGCAACCCTGCGAACTGGTGGTCTAGACGACCACAAGATACGGACACAAATTTCTTCTAGAGGAGATCAAACATTCACCAGGAACCCATATTCGAGAAATCTTCTCATTTGGCTTCCTGCAAGAGGATTTCCTTCACACACGGAGTTCTCATCGAGAAAGGCGAACACCTATTAGGATTGGACGGTTTCACATATGGTCTTAGTTTAGCCGTACAAGATAAGGATAGTTATATGAGACATATGGGTGCATAGCAAGATCGAAGATGAGAGACAGTGGGTTTGGAGCGAATGAGGATCATATAGACCACTATAATTAGATGGTGTCCGAAATCGAGTTGAATATCGAGTGCACAAAGAAGTCAGGCAGAAAAGGAACGAACTTTCGCGAAACAATCTCAAAGGCATTCTTCAACTTCTTGATGTAGTCATTTTGAAGAAAGGGGAAGCTCAAGCCACCTTTGCCTGAAAGACATGAAATCTCAGCGCATATTGATACGATAGTACGAAGGTTTATATAGTTGAGCTTTTGATGCTCAAAGTGCAGATAGCGCTGCTCTTTTTAGAGGGGGTTTTGTGTGTGACAAGCAATCATACTCGGTCATAACTACTAACATAAAGAAATAGAGCAGATCAGTGCCTTCTTTGCCAGGACAAGGCATTCATCTTAAGCAAAGGTAGCTGTTGCTGACGTTCTTAATCTGGCCCTCGCATCTTCATGGACAGACGATCTCAATATAGGAGAGATCTGCCTTTAGCAAAGTTCTCTTACCAAAAAGATTTTGCATGGCTCAAATTACAGACGTTATTGTAATCCAGATAACTGTCGTCTTTCTTAACTGAGCGCACGGTTGGATCAGCAACACAGACTTCATGTGCCATGGTTTCAAAAATGTGGTGTCCAACTGAGAAACTTCTCCTCGCATTGGATTAGGACCAGTAGACGTATTTACCCCACATTTTTGGGCGGTTTACCAGAGTACCATTGTTTTCAGCGTACATCACCCTGGTAACAACCCAGGTTGTGGTTCCTACTCTTTCTATTGGGTTAATAGCTTACTGTATCGAGGCAATAAAAAAAACTGAAGACGCACAGTAGGCCATGAGCGGTTCTCAAAGAGATTTACGTAGCACACGAAATCTTACACGATGATACAGGGTCTTAAAGGCTTTCTAGTCTATCACACTGTATTGACTCATACGTCTTTATCATCGGTAATAATAATTGTGACACCTCGAGATCTAAGCTAATTTCAGAAACAACTTGGAAGAAGATATCGAATGAAGAGGGGGCTTCGCCTATGCGCGCAACAACAACTAGCCTGTCACTCCAGGTTGGATACACACTTGTATAGAGGCACGAAGTCAGCCATAGATCTCAGATAAGAATCTCTCGGAGAGACTCATCAAAAAGCAGACAACTGAACTTGGCAGCCAACAGCAACCGTCAGTTCCACTTTAGTTCCACTTTAGTTTGTTAGAGACGATCCAGCCTCTAAACACGAACCTGTAGAGAATTGTTAGCGCTCAGCCAGAACTCAGCCTATCGACTAAGAGGCAGGAGATAGGCGGGGAAGCAACTGAGCTGGGCTCGAAGGCAGTTTTCATATGGATTCGAAAGTTGCTACAGATTCGTCATACTATTATTCATTGTGGTAACTCACACTGTTGCTTCAGTCCAGGCTTCCGCCGGTACGCCAGATATTGTTGAGCCACTCAAAGAGGAGGAAAGTTGAGCCTGCCATCGCCACTGAGTTGAATTCTGTATACAACTAAAGTTGCAAGTCATCATCGGTGCATTGCTCAAGATTTATATACCTACATCTTTCTGATTCAGGCTGCATCATAAGGCTCAGATTAAACAGCTCATTCCAGCCCACTGTAGTTATTGGAAAACGAAACGATCAAATTTCAACATCTTTTGTATTAACGTTGATAGCGAGTTGCATACTGCCGTCAAAAAATTTAGCTCTGTTACTTTGACCTGTACAAACCAGACGTCATACTCTAGCTAAAAACTCCATACAGCACATAGGAGTGAAAGTTACGAGCTTGTGTCTTTTCCAGCCAGTCGTTTCTGATTTCTGCTTTTCTAAGAAACACACGAGATAGCGACCCAGAGAAGTACTTCTCATCAAAAAATGGTGAAACCTCGCAATATTTGGAATACACATCAAAACAAATTACCTAAATCACATATTTGAGCTGCCCTGCCGGAATTGATCGCAACAGCCTCAAACATCTCACAGAATGCATGCTGCTCGGCCCTATCATGTACATCGAGGAGAATTCCAAGTTGTTGGGGTGCAGCAAAAACGAAGTGGGGGGATTGTTCCCTGGAGCACAGCGTGAGAGGAGCAGCCTACGTATATAAATTATGCTCGTAAATTAAATATTCGCCTGGCGTGCTAGATTACCCTTTCCACATGTTGAAATGCAGGGCAAGGACATGCATAACTGTCGGGGTCGGGGTGTGCGGGGCAGTCCCGCAGCGTTTTTCCGACAGGACACAAGGCCATGAAACCAGGGGAAGTAAGTCGGGAGCGGGGTAGAGACAAGCGCTCGCTCCCACAAAAATGCCGGGGATACGCCCCGATAGATATCAGTGAAAAAAAATAGGAAACGGCTCTGGCCCCTCGTAAGAAAGAGGGGGGGAAAAGCATGCAGAGTGGGGGTGGGGAGGGTTGAGGTTCGTGTACATCGAATGTTGACCAAAAGCTGGCCAGAAAAAAATGCTTGAGCACAATTAGCCCGACTTTGTCAAGGCTTTTGTAGCATCAAAGAATGCCGCCGGCGTGAGGCCTCGAATATTTGACGTGTGCGCGCGACCTTCGAACAGGATCTCCGCGAGCAGAAGCCCCGTTGCTGGAGCGTTGTTAATGCCCCAGCAAGTATGGCCAGCAGCCAGCAACAAACGAGGTACGTTAGTCTTCCCAACGAAAGGGCCCGAAGTATAAGGCGAGTCAACGACAGGCAGATAACACGCCTGTCGGGCTTTGATCTCGCCCCCTGCAATTTTCTCGGAAAGAGCACTGCCATACGAAAAGAGCGCATCGCTGTAGCTCTCGTCGACGGTGATAAGATCGGCAGTCATAGGCAGGGGGTCATCAATGCTTTCACCACAAATATAGATCTCGTCAGGGCGAGCATATATTTCCGGTGAGACACGGCCTGCATCCGCGAGATCGAGCTCGGTGAACAAAGCAAATGCGCTAACCTTTTCTGTAGGACGAACGGTGATAGAAGGAACCTTCATCCCAACAACGGGGCAATCCTCCAGAAGAACAGAAGTCCACGGTCCGGCCGTGACAACGACATGGTCAGCATCAATCCGCGTTTCCTGGCCATCGCTGGCCACATATGTAACGCCAGAGCACTCACCCTCTTGGTTCGAGATAAGCTGTGTAACTCTGCCAATGACGAGACGCATTATGCCCTGATTTTTAACGTAGTCGAGAATGAAATTCGTGAAATAATACGGGTGAACCTGTGCGAACTCGTCTGGGCCACCGAGTTGGTCGACAAACTGAACGACATCTGGGCGGAGCCAGTTGAGCTCTTGAGGCAGCTGGTCCCTCAGAGAGTCAGCGCCGTTGGCTTCCGCTTCACCTAAGGAAGAGGCACTTTGTGAAGAACTGTTTTTCGGAGGGTCGGCGCCCTCATGGGGAAGAGAGCCATTGTGATGATCTGTACCTTCTATGCTCACGGTAGACATCTTGCGATATCCCCACTTGTCAGCGCCGCCAAATTCCTTTGCAAGCTGCTCGTGCAGCCTGAAGGAAAGAGGGCCCAGGCTCTGCGGGAACGCGGTCTTGGAGAGGAGGCCCCCAGCCTTGCCCGAAGCCGCGCACGCCGGCGAAACGGCCTCGATAAGCACGATTTCGTGGTTGTCGGGATCGAACTTCGGGTGTCGTGCTATAAAGAAGGCAGTGGCGGCACCAATAATGCCACCACCGACGATGAGCGTGCGCTGTTTCTCGACCATAGAGCACAGAACGAGACGGGTGCGAGAAAAGAAAGCTTGATTATTTGCAGCGGCTTTGTACGACACGCTTTAGCAGATAATTCCTAAGGAGTCAGAGGCACAACCGGCGTGAGAGGGGGGCAATAGTTACGCGCGCAGCTCGGATAATTACTACTAAATTTGATCGCTGGCTCGCAAATGCGGGCCCCGGTTTTTCACGCAAACACGTGACATAGGTTTCTGTTTGTGCGCAGAAGAAACGGCTCCCCCCTGCCTTTGCATGGAAAGGCTCACGTTGTGTATACGAAAAACGAGTCGGAAAAGGGTTAGGGCTCAATTCTGCATCGTCTTTTTCGCGTTGCCCCATACTCGCGCATGCAGCAGCAGCGCGAGCCTGAGGATGAGCGCAAGCGAACCAGTGCCACCGCTCTGTCGCGCAAGAACAGCTTGTATAAAATTCACCGAACAATTCCTTTCTTGAAACCGTGCCCGAAGACTCACGCGGGTCGCGTGAAGTGGGCATTCGCCCAACGGGCTGCCCTATCAGTTGATCTGCAATTGCCCTGTTACTGCTGGGTAATCACAAAGGGTCCAACCACTGTCCTATCAATATCTCCCCCATTGATCTCCCAGCCGGAGTGCGCCTGCGCTTATTAAACCCTGGACCATCCCCACCTCAATGCGTCTGGGGTCTGTGCACGACACGGCCCCTACCCTATTTTATTTCATCGCGGTTCTCTCTCCCCTCCCCGATACAAAAGCCTCGCTAGCCAGACGAGCCCAAACCCACACAGATCTCGAGTACGAGCAGGCCGTACGATCATATAATTCGATGTCTTCAGTTAGGTCCCAAGTTGAGAAAAAGGATTAGACTTTTTCAGATTGCCTTGGTCGCCTAGAGGCTTCATGGCGTAATGTTGTTAGCTTATTAGTAGGGACATATTCGATGTGCTTTAATGGTAGTGGTGATCAGTTGACATATGAGGGCACAAATCGCTGCTCTTGTTCTAGTCGATCGTAGATACCTGCGAGACATTTTTCTAAGCGAAATCCTCCTCTCAGCGACGACTCGTATTGTTATTGGCAGTAAAACTCGACATACGACGAAGGCCGTAGATGCAACTTGTGCTTCTGCAACGCCGTATGGACAGAGATGCTAGAACAAAAGGCGATTGCTAGCAACGCCTGAAAGCAATCATCCCCTGACTGTTTTTTTATTTAAGGACGGACAGTAGCGGTCTAGTTCAATTAAACGCTTATTTGAGAGACGGAATGTAAGTTATTGCAGCTGCAATCGAAAAGCACAGCTTCGTAACAACAAAAAATTGCTAGGAGTAGCTATTTATAAAATCAAAACGATAGTAACGCCATTGTTGACGATCGCCTACTAAGCACGACTCATCGAAATTTGATGTAGCTGCATTGGATTACTGAAATACGCGCAATCGAGCACAGCATGTGATTGTCCTAATTCGACTAATACAAGCCTTTCTCTTAGTTCCGAATAAGAGTTAACAAAGCAAAGAGGCTCGAAATTACAGTTTCATTTAAATAAATAAAACATACGAGCAATCGTCAATCTTCAGTCAGATGATGCACATGAACTAGCTGCGCTCTGGATGAAGCTTGCTCAGGCGAGACGCACTAACGACTTCATTTCACGCATGAGTCTCGTTAATTCATATGTTAGCTTGTATATATCAGGTCACTACCACAAGCACGAGCAGGATAATGAGGACAACAATCAGCAAGCCGATGAAGCAGCTGCTAAGAGCATCGCGGTTGTTGCGAAGCACCCAATCCACGCGCTTCACGCCCCTTCGTATTCTATCATTAGACGAGTCGACATGAGCCTCGAAGTCGTCAATCAGGTCGGCCTGGTCATCAAGCTCCATAGTCATGACATTTGCCTGCTCGCGTAGGTTAGCGACCGTTTGCTCTACTTCGTCTAGAATGGTATCCTGCTCTGCAATCGTACTTTGAAACAGCATTTGGCGATCCTCCTCCGAGACGGGAGCCTCTTCGGCACCTCGCTCTGCCTCATCTCTCCTCTGTTGTTCGTCTTCGTTCCACAACCCGTTGCCTCTTTTGCTGTCTTGCCGAATACCGGCAAGCGCTTCCTGTATGTCATTGACCTGATTGTTGATGTGCCCGACTTGCTCAATACGTCTTTCTATTTCTATTGTGGAAAACCCGAACTGGTCAGGCCGTGCCTGCACTACCGCAATTGACTCAGTCAACTCTCTAATGATTTCAGCTATGTCCTGAATGGTGTTGTGCAAGTCCGCAAGTTTCTCGGAGCTAGGCTGAGCTCGATACTGCCTCAGAAGCAACTGCGCGGAACCAAGCTGTTTCTCAGCATCTCCTAGAACGCTCTTGAAGGGGTCCATAACTCTTGATTAATTGCTTGAGGAAAAACGCTTTGGAACCGAATTAATACGAGCAGTCAACAATAAAGTCGTCTCGCGCTCTTCGCGTATTTGAGACACGGCTCAACGCAGGTCAAGCAAGCACAGATAGAAGCTTCAGTGAGAAAAGCCCGAGGTCGAGTCAACAAGAAGAGAAAGCAGCCGTTAGAGTCACTTTGCGAACTCAGTTTCGAGGCCAACAATTACAAGTCAAATAAATGAACACGATAGAATGCTTTAAACTACCTCACACACTCTGTTCAAACTGTCCCGGTCTGCTGCTGAAACTCGATACTGTTTGTTAGTCATAGATGACCCGATCGTGATCAGAGGCTGGAATCGAGGTTCTGAGGGTGCTGAAATGAAATAGCATGGCTCCGCGCAGGAAACCTGCTCAAAAACACAGCTCTTCCTCTCCCAAGTTACTTAAAACCGAAGAAGAAGAGTTCCCCGAAAACTACGATTGGGCGAGCGAGGAATTGAACAGAGGAGCACCAGCACGGAGGTATCTGCTTAACAATCTTGCACCTCAGGTCCTCGAGGGATTGAGACAAGTTAACAAAGTACGACCGGAGGACCCAATAAAATGGCTTGGCCAGTACCTTTTAGACCACTCCAAACTGCCAGCTCAACTGACTGGAACACTTCCTCCGTTGTCAGTAGAGGTTAAACCCGAGGAAACTGAAATGGAGGCCAATTCCGTCGAAGCCGAAGAACAAGAACACACCACAATTTCCTAGCTTCAATCCATAAAATCAATCCCGTCTGGGCTAATAGAAATCTCATTTATAGCTGTTCCCAGGCTCATAGCCATATCACAGTTTGTTTTCGACTCTAAAACTTCTCTTGCTGAGTAGGCCTACTCTCATCGAGCGCGTCGTAGCCCCATTCTCCAAGGAGCCCTACAATCTCTGATCTCCATCCTCTGTAGAGAGTTGAAAGAGACGTCTCGCCCTTGACGACGCTCCATAAAGTAGCCAGCAGGCCCTGGTATGCAACTGGTTTAACAATCAATGCTCGAGCAGAAGGATGACACGCTTTCAGCTGTGCTCGGCTAGCAAGTGTTTCCAACGGCATCTTCACAGTGAGTCCCACGAGGCTGGCACCCAAGTGAGAAATTTGATAGAGTTTTGGGCTATTGAAAGAGTCGATTCCTCCATAGCGCCATAGAAGCCATGGGGCAGTCATCACCACTGCGTGATTTATGGTTGAGCACAGCGTGGTTGGAAGTACCACCCACCACGGAGCGATAACTTGACCTCTTCGAACTGCATCGAGCAAAGACCACCTAAGAGACCTTGGTCGGTCTGGCATAGTCATAGAAGTGGCAACAAGGCGTGCTCTGATCATAAAGAGTGGAGTGAGAACAGCGGCTGTGATAGCACAACCTGCAGTTCCTACTAAGATAAGCCTCAGCGGCTCCGAAGTCTGCAATAAATCTACAAATTGAGGGTCTGCGGTTCCCGTAGATGTCGCTAGAAAGCTGGTTATCCATGCCTTGACCACGCCAGTAGCCGCCTTCAGCAAGCAGGATGCATTCAGTGCTCTCCACATGCTGAGAACGCCCTCTTTCTCACAGAGGGCACCAATGACGCTGAAAATATAGGGGCCGCCTTTTATCTTGATGGCTTCGGGGAACAAATCGTCTTGTTCAGGACGGAAGAGCCTTACGTCGCGGACCTTGCTCGGCTTCACCTTTCGCTTGGAAGGGCTTGTCTTATGCGAATTGTAAGTGGCCATATCTCTGACATCCACGAAGTAGTCTACCTCTTCGTCACTGGACGAAGCAGAATTGGCCTCGAAATCGTAATCATCATAATTTGTAGCCACCGACCCAATTTCTGACCATTCGCCGACTTGTAAAAGAAACCTGGAGATTTCGAAGGGTTGCTGTACTAGCATTCGAGTGTAAAATCGTGTAATGGAAAGGCCGACTGCAGAGAGTTGTGATTTCCCAGCAGCAATCTCCTCTAAATCGAAAAAGTCAAAAGCATCGCTTGGCTCATCAAGTACAGACGAATTGGCTATTCCAGACGCTTTGCTGCTCACATCTATGGGGTATCTGAACGAACTTTCGTTCACATAGGGGCGCATAGAGCTCATTCTACTAGTTGTCTCTACAGCAGGCTCTTGTATGCTAATCACTACATACTGCCATTGAGGTCTCTGTATAGCTGACCACCTGAGTGCACCACAGATATGGCATAAACTATTTATGGCCAAAGCAGATTATCAAACTAGTGGTTGCACGTATTCTAGTGATTGTAGACAGAAAATGCGGAGCTTGGTGCAAAATGATCTCAATGCTGCTCATGGGTTAATTCCAGCTAAGTACGAGCAGGCTCAATTAGAGTATGAGACGTTCTCCTCTGTCCCTTCATATATAGCACATTTTCTCGATAGTATGGCCTGAGCAAGGTATTCAATTAGTGATTGTAGACATACAACGCAGAAATAGGTAAAAACCTGTTTTAAGGCTGCTCATTGGTTGGAAATCTCATGTACACCGAGTCATGACTAGTTAGGAGTCGGCTGACGAGGAACCTATTCATAAAACCTTCTCTTATCTCTTCGCTTATAGCACTCTTAGTTCTGTGAGCCGCCTCCTATTGACTTAAGGTTTCCGTTCTCTCCGGAATTGTCAAATTTCGGTGATACTGTTTCTCATAAGGGTCGTTAAACGATTAAGATGCTGTGCTAATAAATACTAATTGTTCGCGAGACTCACTGTTCTTAGCTGTCGTTTGGGAATAACCAAACCATTCTCCTTGTTAGAAGTTTGGTTGCTCGAAAGCACTGCCAACGCCCCTGTTCCGAGCACGCCTTTGTACTTTGAGAGCATGAGTTCTCGAAGTTGTGATTCTAACTTGTTGTATTTGGACTCGCAACTTTCGAGTAGAGTGATTCCTGAGCGAAGATCGGCTTTGAGCTCGGCAACCTGAGTCTGAAGCTTCTGCTCTTCCTGCTTGAGACTCTGTACTCGTTCTCCTATGCTCTCGGCCTCATTCTGGGCATGCAACTGGGCCGATGCTTGGTTTTTGTACTCTCGCAACTGTTTCAACTCTTCCAGAGTAGACCGGTGGATACCCACCAAATGATCTTGAATTGCGCGAACTTCACCTTTCACCTCATTCATGACTTCAGAATCGGGCAGGCTGTTGAGCTTACTCTCTAGATTGCCCAGGCTGTCCAATTTATTCAATTCTTCTAGCTTGTTCAACTTGCTTAGCTGGCTCAGTTCATCCAGCTTTTCAAGCTGCTGCAAATCTCCCAATCTTTGGAGCTTTGTGAGATCTTTCAGCTTGCTCAATTCTTCTAGCTTGCTCAATTGATCTAACTTGCCTAGTTCATCCAGCTTTCCAAGCTGCTGCAACTCTCCCAATCGTTGAAGCTCTTTGAGATCTTTCAGCTTGTTCAATTTGTCCAGCTTGTTCAATTGATCTAACTTGCCCAGTTGATCTAGCTTGTTCATTTCATCCAGCTTTTCAAGTTTTTGCAAGTCGCCCAATTTCTGGAGCTCAGTGAGGTCATCCAACCTTTCCAGTTTGCTTAGTTGTGAAAGCCCATCCAATTTACGCAGCTCAGACAGGCTATCCAGATTATGCAGCCTCCCGAGATCAGAGAGATTGTTGAGTTTGTCTAAATTGCCTAACTGCTCCAATTTTCTCAGTTCAGACAGGCTGTCTAGTCTCTCCAATCTCGAAAGGGCCTCTAAGTCATCCAGTTTGGATAGCTTGTCCAGTTCGTTGAGCTTCTCCAGCTTGCTCAATTCATCGAGATTATCCAGCTTCTCATGCCTTGGCTTTGGCGAGATTTCCAGTGCGCTCAGTTTCATTGTCTGCTCCTGCAACAAGTCATGCATCTTGTTGAGAGATGTGAGTTCGTCTAATCTGTGCAATTTGTCGAGTTGTTTTAGATGCTTTAGTTCGTCCATATTGTCGAGCTTTGTGAGATGGTCTAGAAGCTTCAGTTTGGCGAGCTGTTCCAAATTAGAAGGCGCACCAACAGACGCGACAGTCTGAGACTGCAGTTGCAGACCTTTGACAACCTTATCGAGCGCGTCCAGTTTGTCAAGCTTCGAGAGCTGATCGAGTTGATCAAGACGCTCTAATTGCGCTAAACCTGTAAGCTTCTTTGACACGCCGTCGTCCTCTCTTGCACCCTTTATTTCCTGCATCAACTTCTCAAGAGCTTGCCCATTATCTCTAGACCGCGAATTGAGGTCCTCAAAGTCTTCTTTTGTGGTTTTCACATCACTGGAAAGCGAATTGAGCGCGTCGTAGATGTTTTTGACATGCTCATGGTACCTCGACTCGTTGTTCCGTGCAGCAAAAGGGCCAGAACGAACTGGGCTCAGACTCAGCTGGGGATTCTCAGGAGGCAATGGATACGGTTGTGGCTGCTGAGATCGTTTCAACTGCTCGAATGCCGACATCGGAGGTAATTGAGAGTTCAGTCCGACGCGTACCAATGCCTGCACCTTCGTGGAATGAAGTTATTAACGTAGATCGAGGGTTGGGAAGTAAACAACATAACAACATGCACCTACGAAGATTATAGATAGTTGAAAACAGCGACGAACATAATTGAGGCCGCCTAAATAGCAAGTTTGGAATTGAAACGCGTGTGTGATGCTGCACAATGCGCCTCGCTGCTACTGTGCAGAGAAGTACCAGGCAAGAATCTAGGGCTTTGAGTCAGCAGCCCTAATAGGCCACGCATGAATCCGAGCGACGCGTTACGGCCAGATTCTTCCCACTCACCCTGCGGCTCCCCACAGCATAGATTTTTTCACTCTGACCCTGTCGAGCCACGTGAGCACGCCCAGCAGGGAAGATCGCCATAAACTAATCGACTTTTTTCACTACCAAACGTCCTCATAATCCAGCAATGGCCAAGTTCTTGAAGCCCAACAAGGTCGCCATCATCACCCGAGGTCGTCAGGCCGGAAAGAAGGTCGTCATCGTCAAGCCCTTTGACGAGGGCACTAAGTCTCATCCCTACGGCCACGCTCTTGTCGTTGGCATTGAGCGCTACCCCCAGAAGGTCACACGCAAGCACACCGAGAAGCAGATTGCTCGCCGAACCAAGATTAAGCCTTTCATCAAGCGTGTCAACTACTCTCACATCATGCCCACCCGTTACAGCTTCGACCACGACAGCCTGAAGACTGCCGTTTCCCAGGAGACCTTCGACGAGCCCTCCAAGCGTGAGGACGCCAAGAAGGCCATCAAGCAGATTTTCGAGGAGCAGCACAAGGCTGGCAACAACAAGTGGTTCTTCGAGAAGCTCGCTTTCTAATTTATGTAAAACGGCTGAAGTTTTTATGTCATTTAAAACAGAAAAATAATTCTTTGTTGAGGTGTTTGGGAACGTTAATATGTGTTTTATTAAAGCAGATGGCCTTATGTCATTCCTGCTTTGCACTGGATCTGCCTTAATTGGTAGTTGATTTACAATTTTAGCAGCTGCACATACGCCTAAGCCGATAGGGTTGTTATGTTGAGGCCAGCGACCCGAGGGATGCGGCCTCTGGGCCAGGCATTGTACGCCACAGAATCGACATCGAACCTCAAGAAAGCCGCATTCCCTCTCAAAGATATTGTGGCTCACCCTGAGAGCTATCAACGTAGCGTCGATCTGCGCAATGTCAGGCTTCACAACGATTTGTCTATAGTCGATCTCGTCAAGCAGCACTATCACGTAGTCGACCTCAAAAAGCAACGTCAGAAGGCTGCCACTGAGCGCAATGCGGCAGTCGAAGCAGTGAAGGGGGCTCTAGCGAAGTCGAATCAAAGGGATGTGTTGCCCAACGAGCTCAAACAGAGGTCTGCCGAGGCGAAGAAGCTAGTGTTTGCTCTTGAACGGCAGTTGAGCGCTGCGGAAACCTCGCTGAACCTTCTTTTGGAGACAGTTCCAAACCTCATCGAGTCCGAAACTGCCAATGTCGAAGGTGAATTCGAGCTTGTTTCTCAATCCAGCGACACTCTGCTTCCACATGACCGGTCTAGGGATCACGTTGCAGTGGGAACTAAGCTCGGTATACTCGATCTTGCTGCTGCGTCGAAAGTGTGTGGATCCGGCAATGCGTATTTGGTCGGACGAGGTGCTCTGCTGGAACAGGCCCTTATCAGCTACGCATTGCGCAAATGCTCTGAGTTTGGTTTCTCTATCTTGAGCCCTCCATCGCTTATTCGGTCTGAGTTCATTGATGCGTGCGGGTTCCAACCGAGAGATGAATCAACTCACGTCTATAAGGTCGAGGAAGAGAATCTTTGTTTGTCTGGAACAGCAGAGATTCCGCTTGCCTCGCAACTCGCGGAGCAGCAACTCAAATCACTGCCAAGAATGCATTGTGCTGCTATGCGCAGTTTCAGAGCTGAGGCCGCTTCGAAGGGAGCAGACACTAGAGGCCTATATCGCCTTCACGAGTTCTCCAAGGTTGAGATGTTTGCATGGGAGCATCCAGACAGGTCAGCGGCCATGCTCGACAAACTCGTGGGCTTTCAGCAATCTATTTTTACTGAGCTGCTTTCAGACATTAATGTTCCTTTGCGCACGATCCGAGTTGGTCCGACAGACCTGGGTGCTCCTGCATTCCAAAAGTACGATATCGAGGCCTGGATGCCAGGCAGAGGAACGTGGGGCGAGATTTCGTCGGCATCAAATTGCCTCGATTTTCAGGCTCGCAGGCTGCACACGACCACCGAGGACAATCAATTTGTACATACACTGAATGCCACGGCTTTGGCTGTGCCTCGCATTATAGTGGCCATTATCGAATCTGGGTGGGACGAGAAAACCGAGACAGTCAAACTGCCTAAAGTCCTCCACCCTTTGATGGGGCCCACTCTTTGAATTTGCCAGAACATACTTTGGCGATCGACTTGAAGGCGTTTCTGTAACCTTGTGAAGCTCTAACTGACATTCGACAAAGCTCATCAAACAACCAATGATTATTTTTGCCCATCTAAATTCATTGCCCATCGGCAAAATCGATAAGCTCAATGCACAGGGGCGTGTCTTTTCGCCTGTTCGCCCTGAGACGCTCATTGCTATCGCCACCATGCTTGAGCTTCAAGAAGAATTACGCGAAATCATTGCGTTGGATAATTCATATATGGCTCCTACTTTCTGTATCACATACTCTATTTTAGTAGAGTCCTCATTCCCTAGCATATATTTAGTGGATTGAGCCACTCAACCATCACAGGACACATCGCTGAGCTCAACGTTAAGTAAGAAATGAGGGAAATACTGGGTGTCCAGATCTCAGATTGACATTGAGACTTGTATTAATCTAGTCTCCACTATCAGCCAATCACAAGGATGGCTCTCTGTATTGAATGCAACTCCTAGCGATTGCTAAACTAAGTGACCTTACCGTGTAATGGTTACGACAACAAACGCTGATTGCTATTCTGCACAAAAGATAGGAATCAACAGTATCGCCTTAGAGTTAGAGAGCTCGCTGCCATCAAGGAGGACCTCCAATGGCACAGCCTGTGCACCATTCCCTGTCAGAAAGAGGTCAGGCGGCACGAGACCGAACCGCCAGATAATGGGATAAGGCATGAAGGTTCTCAGTGACCTTGTGACAAGAATTAGTAGATTTGATAACTATTTGTACTAAGTTATTGGAGACGAGATTACCAGTAGCTCCAAAACCTCACTCAGTTCAACTGACTTGGAGCAACATTGCACGAGGGACATAGTGAGGAACTGGAAACAGGGTGCAGTAAATGGTTCTCTCAGCTGGCCAGCAAGCAGACTTTAGCGCCTGCATGTGATGGCAATGCATGAATTGTGAACAACGTTGTATATCGTATTGTGGCGACCAGAGCAGGCCCTGCTCACTGCTCCCAAAACTCCTGAAAGTCATCGAATGCATTGCGTTATCGGATGAGGTTAAGTAGAGCATATAAATTTCAAACCGAAAGATTGACCATTTACAAAACCTTGAGACGAAGAACGTTTTGAGATGATAGGGTGCGACTCTTTGAAAGGAATTTGAGGCGTAGTGAACAGTTCGGGAAAATTAGATAAAAGACATCTAATACAGAAGATATGCCATCTTAACTATATAAGTTTCAAGGACTCGAACACAGCTGCACGCGTTTTCTGTAAAGAAGATCCAGCTCTGATATGATTGCGATATTGAGGGTCAAATACTAAACAATCTATTACGATATGTTCATACTACTGCAATATCACATATGTGTATCTAGAGTACACTGTTGGGCCAGTTCTAAGGGCCCCTGACTACAACCTGTATTCACACCCTCACTAAGTCCAACGTTGTGGATCTAATTAGGGCTGCACAGCAATATGAAGGGAGAGAGGATCAGTGCAAATGTCTGTATAAATTCTTGATTCTACATTACATTATTTCTCCATAATATTTGATGATTCGAGCGAGTGTGGGAAGTTCATCGAACTGTCTTTGGGAGATTCCCTATATATCTTCTCCGCGATGTCCCAAAGGCGGCCATTTTCATACCGGTCGTGAATGCCGCGAGCATTCAGTAAAAACCTCTCCATGTTGGCCTGCTTTTCTTTCAGGATGTTGGTGATGCATCTAAAGACATATTGGACCTTGGGTCTTATCTCGTGGTTGGTTTTTCGTTTCTTGTAGCCAGCCTCAGCGTGGGCTTTATCAATGTGCTCAATGTGATCCATCAACTGTTTGAGATCACAGTCGTGTACGAATGCAGCCTCCACTTCTTCGAGAGGCTTCCACATTTCAGAAAACGACTTGGTTGCCGGTAAAATCGGTCTTGAAGACATTAATTCAATACCTTGCTTGACCCGTGTCTGTATTTCCCTGACATAGGCCATAGCTGCAGCTAGCATTTCCAGATTCGTCTTGTTACCTCTGATGAAGTCCAGTTTACCATCGAACGAGTTTGGCGTTGATTGCAGAGGATAGACAGAGAACTCCATGAGCGCAGTGACGTTCTCAACGAAGTCAGCTAAGTTCCATTCATAAACCATCTCCTCCACAATGGGCTCGAGCGAAGGTGCCACTTGCTCGGCGCTGTCAAATCCTGCCACTTCTTTTGGGGCAGCGGTGAGTTCCGATCCACCGGAGGGCTCAGGCATTGTCACTAACAGTGCAGGATTGTGCGTTGTGTGAAGATCGCTAGGGGCGACCTCCTGAGGGGGCTCAAGAGGGTGGCTTTGCCGGACTGTGTCCACAGCTTCGTCCACTTCTTCATTATTCTTTGGGCTCCGGGCAATATCAGGAGGAGGTTGGTGAGGGCGGCTTTGCTCGATTGTCTCCACAGCTTCGTTGGCTTCTTCAATGTTATCTGGGCTCCGAGAGGCTTTCAGAGGGGGTGAGTGAAGGTGGCTTTGCCGAATTGTATACCCAGCGTCGTCCACTTCTTCATTGTTATTTGGGCTCCGGGTAATATCCAGAGGGGGTTGGTGAGGGCGGCTTTGCTCGATTGTTTCCACAGCTTCGTCGACGTCTATGATGTTATTCGAATTCCGGCCCAGTGCGTCTCTAGCTCGAGGCTCACGAAATCTTCTTCTGTAAAGAGAGACCAGACGCTTAATTGCAAAGGCAAGCACGATGATAACGAACAACACAGTCGAGAAAAGCATGAACAACCGCGTCCACGAGGGTTTGTTAATTATCACGTCGTTGGAGGAAGGGAGCATGGGTTCAATGCTCAAGTGAGGCAGTATAGGCTCTGTAGGGGCGATTTGGGGCTTAGGACGGAGGTCAACCACCATGTCTATGAGCTCAAAGGACAAATGCGAACGCTGGTCGTCAGCATTCTGGTTCGCCATAGCCGCACACGGTGATTCTCTCAAATAATCGACCATCTTATCGACGAGTTTGTCATGGACATCCTGATCAAATTGCCAGAAGAGCTTTTTCAAGCCATATCTGATATAATTATCTTCTTGGAATTCTTGTACAAGAACGTTGGAGGAATTCATGGAGGAATTCGGGGTAGCGTGAATGATGTTCATCATGCTAGGTTTGATAGTCTTCAGAATATGTGAAAATATATATAATCTGCTCCGGGCTGGCCAAGGCTGCACCACTTGCCTACTTAGGTATAGCTCTCTGAGCACATGCTCTTGGCTGCATGATGCGACACCTCGAACGCACTGACCATAGTGCTACCCCAACCCACATATATTCTGAATCTCGTCCACGGCATTAGTTTCTCTATGTTAAGACAACACAGGTTACATACTTATGTAGAATGGTAGGCTCAATCATCACTACCTTTACCCACGCTGAGATGGCTCGTCCTCGTCGATCAACGAGTCCTCCCTTTGCCAGCTTCAGCGTATCGTGGGCCTCATGGTGAACACGGTCATCCCTGCAGCCAGATATCTCAGTACCCCTTACCCTCACCACAGGGTCGCACGGAGGTCTCCCCCTAGGAATTGAACAATTCGCTACCATGAGAGATGGGAGAACACAGATCAAAGCTACTCGAGGGTGCTGTCAGAAATGAATACGTCCAAGCTTACAGATAATCACTCTTAAGCAACCTTTTCACAGAGATAAATGTGAGCACTGTTACATGATTTAGCCCAGGGCATCTGGGAGCTGGAATTTCGCACGTGATGTGAAAGATCTCCCCCTTGGTTCAGACGGTCGTCCCTTATTGTGCAGCCAGAAATCCCTGTACCCCTTGCCCACCGAAAGTGTCGCACGGGTGTCCTCCCCGAATTTGAGAAATTCGTGAGGATGATATTGAACATTAGTGACCTAGCCTTGCAGTGGCTGCTCGATGATGGGGATACATCTCTGTATCCTTCTACCCCTAAGTCCAGCAGACGAAAGACTGGAGCAGTTCAAGGATGCTGCCAAAATTCAGCACGCCGCATGCTACCAGAACTTACTCCCTTGTATTCTCTTTACCCAGAAGTATGTAAATTAGGTAATTCAGGCGTAGGATACTGTCAAATCGACATGTGGGGACAAACCAGGCCAAAGTAGTTCTAGGACGGTGCTAAGAATACACAGACCTATTGCTATAAACATCTGCTCTCACCCATCCGGTTTACAGCGCTCATTCTTTTATTTCGGATGAAGATTACAGCATGAAGACAATGCCAGATACCCCGGATATGATAAAGTTCCCATGTGCTAAGCTAGATGAGCTATATGAAATACTACATCTGAGACCCTTCCTCTCCTCTGCATTCACTCATCTTCGTTTGGGACAAGTACGAGGCTGTCATGCTCAGTAGTTTGTTGTATTTTGGAGTTCACCAAATTCTTGTTCCTAATGCGTCAACGTAGGTAGCATCACTTTATATCGTGTTTCGTTACAATAACCTTTTGGACCTTTTTTTTTTAATTCTTCCTATGAGAAAGAGTAGCCATCAGACGCTTTGATTGCACCGCGGGCCAGTTATCTTATATTTAGGTCAACTTCATATTTTGAATCTATTGCGACCTTCCGTGACAGATATATGTTTCGCATTATATCTCACTAGCTTATTTCTTTGATATATTTTGGAGCTCGAGGGTCCTGTGCCGAATCACAGAGCAGCCTTACTTGTTTTGAGCAAGATAGTACCGGTATCCAAGAGGCACCATTTGACTAGCCCCTTTTAATCCCCAGAGCTTGACTTTTTTATGAGCCTTGCACTGCACTAACCTGTCGTGAAATTTTTCGAGACCTAGACCTAAATGCACTGGATTGGCAAGAATTGCTTGTACACGGATTGCATAGAAACCTACTGCGCTCAGTCGCCTGTAGAGGCTCTTCTTCATATACGCAAAATCCAAAGTAATCAGCTTTCTGATTTGCTGCCATAATTTGTGCAGGAAATATCCCATAGCCTCTGCGCCGCATCATTCAGAAACTGTGAGAGGATCATATACAACCGTTGTAAGATAAGCGAAATTCATATAGCTTGATTACACGTTTGAATAAAGTAGCTACTACAGAATTCTGGCTTATGATTGAGTTGTATGCTTAGCGGTCAAGCCGCTTGCAGCCATGCGATACGCGAAAAGTAAACACAACACTTAAGGTTAGGGTATTTCAATACCACTGTATGATGGCGGAAAATTCAGTGGCTACCCGAATGTGCAGCTCATATTTAATTTTAGATAATTGGAACTCGTTATTTCGCATACGCCGGTTGTCTAGGCTTGCTTGATCTCCCTAGCGCGAAGGGTTTTACATACCAGCGTCACATGCTAAACTGTTTTCACAAATTGTTCCCAAATAGGAAAGAGCTGAAAACTCCCAACAATTATATACAATAACAAGCCCCTCGAGTTCCTTCTTCTTCCCGTATACTCACTAAAAAAGCAGAAATGTTTGTTGTGGGTTTATTCGCGACTTTATTTGAAGTGTTCGAGTGCGCAGATGCCCCGGAGATGATCGCCTCTGAAATTGAGACTAAGTGTACTGACTTGGTGGTCTGGGTCCCGTTGTCACCCATTATCCGTGAAGTTCAATCTCCTTATGATAACGACCGCATCATCCATATTCTAGCGTTCTTCCTTGGCCTCATTCGGTTACTCCATGATATCTTCTTCCCTCTCCTGCAACTCCTGCTCATTCTTGTCGTATGCATGAAAGTCTATGAGCTTTCTCTGTGTTGTTTGACGCGACTACTGATGCTCTTCTCGAAGATGGTGAAAGTTACCTTCGACGGTGTATCCAATCTGCTGAGAAAAGTGGTGAACTGGTTTAAGCTTTCTCTGTGTGGATTGACGCGACTATTGATGCTCTTCTCGAAGATGGTGAAAGTTTCCTTCGACGGTGTATCCAATCTGCTAATGAGAAAGATTACGAACTGGTTTAACCTCGACTTGGCCCCTCTTCGCGCCACAGTTCGACTGCTTCTCAATGGCCAGGCCAATGCCTTGGATATCATAACTAGGACATCCCCTTCGGTTGTTGAAAAGTTTCATTTGCTCATGAAAAACCGTTTGCCACCCGCTGAAACCCGGCCCTCAGCGCCGTTCGAGGCAGGCCCTCCTGAACCGCGCGGCGAACCGGATAGACTCCATCCTCCTCAACTCCACGCAAATGTGACTCCCAGCGATGAAACGCCTCATGGCTCCACAGTGATCACCCCGGCCCCTGAGCCAATTGATGAGCACCAATTACCTGAGACAGCAGCAGGCCCCCCCGAACCGCGCATCGAGCCGGATAGACTCCAGCCTCCTCAACCCCACGCAAATGTGACTCCCAGCGAAGAAATGCCTCATAGTTCCACAGTGATCACCCCGGCCCCTGAGCCAATTGATGAGCACCAATTACCCGGGACAGCAGTAGTCGAAACCGCTGGCGCCGAGCAAGACGAAACGCTCGAGCCGATGAGTAAGAAGAGAAGTAGAGACTACAAATGGAACTTTGACCATTATACCGAAACTCTCACAAAGCGCATGAGCCTTACTGTCAATATTAAGCACCTTCCTAGGGGGTTTAATGGCGCGGTGAACTTCGTCAGATCGAACAAGGAAAATATCGAACAGCTGGCTACAGGATTGAGATATGTCACAAATACGACGAAGTTGGTCAAGAGAAGTATAAAAGAGCTGTTCAGTAAAACTGGTGACCAGGAAAATACTGAACTGCTCAATATGAAGAGATCACTCGACATAGCTGAAACGAGGTTCGTTAAAGCTTGTGGTCTCAAAGCCTTGACCAAAAACATGGAGTTCATTGACGCAAGACATGCTGATGGCAGCTTCGAGCAACCCACGGCATCCAAGACGCACGGAAAGTTAGTGTTCAAGACACAGAGACAAATTGCCCAGTTGTTCAAAAACAAGCAGGCTTTTATGGAAGAGTTTCTACGAGAAACTCGCTGTCTTTGTGACATCTACAACGCTGAGCGTGAGCGGATCTTGAACTCTGCTCGCGATGCCGTCTAAACCATTCTCAAATACCCGTCCCCAAAATCGCTCGAACCCAAAGAAATTGAATTACGTAGTACAATATTAATAGAATAATCATGATACTTGACTGGYGGCTTTCTAAAGCTCTAACTACTAAGTACAGTGTTTAACTTCTTGTACGAGTTGCAGTCTGTTGAACTATATGGTAAAGGGTTACTATGGTCTGTTCTTTCGGTGATATCCATGGAACTTACGTTTCATAGGCATCTGAAACCCCTGAGTCATATACCACAGGATTCTAGAGAATCTCTGGTTATTCCGCGGAAGTTTGAAAAGTATTGGCATTTTACGTTGCAGTGAGGCATGGAGCTGCACCTCCAACATCCACTCTAGTTAATGCCATTAAGACATACTTAAAGTTCTTGATCCTTTACCTGCTGAGCTGTGGTTTTATGTAGCCGTCTGATAGTATCGTTGATGAAGGCGATTGCTCTAGTCATACAACAGTACAATTAGATGCTCAAGTAGATAGCGAGTCAATGCATGGAATTCCTAAAGATCGTATACTTTTAAAGCTTGCACTAACCGGTTATTGAACTTTTAAGGTCTACAACCCAACGCATCGAACGGAATTAGCAATATTTGCATGTGCACAGACCATATAGGAAAATTGTACGCTCAGCCGCCTGTAGAGTCTCTCATTTCTTTTGAATCAAGCGTCTGAGAAATACACAGTACCTATGCTTTGTTTATATAGGTTGCTAAGCTTTATATTGGCCTGACTTGTATGTAGCTTAGGACACATTTTCCAAATCAATCGTAGGACTCCGACTCACATTAACCCAACCTCTGGCCTTCAGACTAACCAGCGTAAGATGGAAACATGCCTGATACAATTAGCTACCAAGAAAGCTTTGATTGAAGACTTTGAGAACTACCTCGCCTAAGGTTGCCATAGAAGGTACCTCAACATCCCTAGACACTTAACACCTGCAATTCATAAATACATTATACAATCATCTGAAGCTTCAAGTAGCTTATCGGAGCAAAGGTCGGGGCCATTCACTGTGGTTCACTGAGTTGAAAGCTTTAATCATGTCACGTGCAGGGGCCACTTGAGAGACCCTGCAATATTTCGGATTTCATCGTTTTAGCATCAGGCGCGAAGCATTGAACCGGGTAACCTTCAATCTGTTATTCTTGAGGATAATCCCCAAGAATCAGCATGGAGTCAGGAACTGATGCATTTTCTGACTACCTAGGCAGAAGAGCGACTCACCATAGGACGCGTCTTGAGAAGGTTTCGAAGTACAAAGCTCTGAACCCCTCACAACTCAATGACGACCAGCGCACGCTTCTTGCAGATGGAGAGAAAGCAGAGGGGAAGCTCGAAGAGACCGAGTTTCTGAAGGAGAAATACAAAACTCATAGGGAACAGCATGCGCAACTCTTCGCTAAGGAGCTTGACATCGCTAAGGAGCAGGGAATGGCCGAGGCTCGGGCTGAATTCGTCGACTCTCTTGCGCAATTATCTTCCTTTTTGCATTCCATGTCTTCGCTTTACAAAGCAGGTCATTCTCGAGCAGACAGCAGAGAGGCCTATGCATTCTTCAAGTTACTGGAGGGGTTTTATGCAGGAGGTACAGCCGGTGGACAAGTCATGCAGCGCTTTATTAACGGCGAGAACACTACTGTCTGCGAGAATGGTATCAAATATTCCGACTTGAAGTCGCAATTGAACGAAATGATCGAATCTATAACCAAGGGATCTACCGAGACCCCGAAAGCATTGAAGGCAACCCCACATCCCGATAATCATGCTGAAAGTGTTTCAAAAGCACCCCAAGAGCCCGGGAAATTTAGGAACCTACCCAAGCAGACCTTCAAGCAAGCTTCGGGACAGAAGTCCGGCAAACCCGGCTACAACGGCATTCCGAAGGCTTCCTCTCCAACCAAGACAAGCAGGTCTGACTCTCCCGAAGCTCCTGAGGCTAAGGAAAATTCTGAAGCTCAAGATCCTTCGGATCAGTTTCAAATCGTAGGAGCTAAAAATAAGGATAGGGCCAACAAGAATCCTCGACGCAAGGCCAACCAGAAGAAAAAACAGGCTAAAAACAGTTCCATCTGACAGCCAGCTTTGTAAATATTTAATTATGTATTCTGAAAAGTCTTAAGACTGCTTATTCGCAATTGAAAACGTTTATGCTGGTGCCTTACAGAAATGCATGTGATCATCACGTTATTCACTTAAATGTAGGACCAGCCGATCTTAGTATCGTCTTCAAATCACAGGTAATTCAACTGGAATTCAAGCCTGCAACTAGCAAAGTTGATGTTCACACTGAGAGCGCGTAGGCAGGTCTATGGATAAAAGTTATGGAGCAGGTGATTATTTTGATCAGGTCCACATAATATTCACTAGTATCAATAAAACTGATCATCATGTCGACGCAACAAATCAACAATGAGGTTTTGATCTCATCTCGCCATGAAGCTTTATCAGTAGCTGGTCCGCATGGCGCCTCGCACAGAATCTTAATGCGCCCTACCTCGAAGGTTACTTCCAACCATGATCCCCAGTTTAACACAATTTTTTGATCACATCAAAGTAGAATTATCCACGGTCATTTTGAAATTCGAAATGTCCGGGCACCTCAGACTCCATACTTCACGTAATCAGATATCTAGCCCGGATTGGCCAGAACAAATAGACTTCTAATACGGCTTGAGTTCTGGTTTGGGAAACTCGTGGGAATTGCATTACATTTGATTGAGTATTTATTTGTTTGGGGACTGGATTTCTGCTTCTAATATGATGCCAACACCATGCCTCAAGTCATTCCCAAAGAACTTTAACAGAGATGATCGCAATGCATCATAACTAGCATCAAATTCTAGATCCTTGTTCAAATCCATTTCTCTAGTGATATTTTTATAATCCATATAGGCTCCTATATGAGCTATTTCTACAACCAAACAGAAATGTAAACACTTGAGCCCTTGCCCTCGATCTTTACTCTCCTACTTGAACAACTCGAAGGATCATGAATTTATGGGGGGATTCAACGCCTTCGAGGACCTGAATCCTGACAATGTAGTGTCTATCAGAGAATTCTCCGAGACGTTCTTTCATAAACACAATCGTCGGCCGAAAATCCTTCTGGATATGTCGAACCATGTAGTACAAGTCAGCACCGAGTCTAAGAGCAAAGCCGAAGGTGTAGCACATCGATTGCTGATTAGACGTCTGGCTGCTTACTTGAAAATCGGAATGGTGCCGATTGCTGTGTTTGATGGACCACTGACTGACGATAAACGAAGGCATAACGGTATGGCCTCAGTTGAACATATCAGCGCAGTTCGGCAATTTAGTCCTATGATTTTATTCGCAAAGGCGATTTGCAAGGTGCTTGGAATTGCAGTAATTAAGGCTCCTGCCGAAGCGGAAGCGCTCTGTGCCTGGTTGCAGTGCAACAAGTATGCAGATGCTGTGTTCTCTGCAGATGCCGATGTTCTGGCCAATGGTGCCACTTGTGTACTTCGATATGTCCCCCATCAAAGCGCAGCAGCACCAAAAAGCTCGAATGCAGAAGACAGACTTCTCGAGGTCTTTTATCTCTCACCATCTGCCGCTCCCCAGTTCGCTCTGATGGCACTGCTGTTGGGAAATGATTGGACTGAAGGCGTTCCTCGCATAGGCAAGACAACTGCAACTGCCCTTTCGAAGCCGACTACAAAGTTCGCACAACGGCTTACTGATTTAGTGCGGATGGATCAAGATGGACAAAACCAGGTCGCAGTTCAGTTGAAGAGGCTTGAATGGCACGACGATTTTGTGAATGAGCTGCAAACTAATGCCCATGGTTGGCTTTCCCGGAAATGCCACCAACCTGTACCTGACTCGTTCCCAGACTTGAAGCTTTTTGCCGAGCTACTTCAACCTGCAGCTACGTACGACACCAAATTGGTAGACGTATGCAGAGAACCAGAAAGGTATACATCAGGCCCATTATTGCCAGACTCAAAAGCACGGATAGAAAGCATCGTTCGTCTATGGATGCAGCCGTGTCCAGGTTCCACAAGTTCTACCTCTGAACATCCGAGTCCAGAGGAGTACTCGCCGAAGCTTCTGAAGTTCACCTTAGCATCCCTTCTTGTTGCGAACTCGTTAATCGCCGGTGAAGAAAGAACAGAAATGATATACAAGGAGGTTCACAAAAATTCTGATGTCGAAGTTGTTGAGGGAATGGATGTTCCACCGTTTAACTCATCTTTTCTTGTGGGGGCACAAGTAGCAAAATTCATCTTCGATATGAACAGGACTGCAGTAATTAGACCCCAAGCTCCAAGGCAATCGAACTCGAAGAAAGCAGTTCTGCAGCGCAAAGCAGTGCGCGAAAATTCTAAAATCACTCAGTTTTTTCAACCGCGAAAAACCAAGTCCATTCAAGCAGCCAAACCCCCCATGGAAGTAACAAGATATTGTCAAAGCACGAGTGACCTTCCCAAAGCCAAGGACCAAACATGTCATTCGACCTTTGACACTCTAGATAGTGGGGGCGATACTGATGTTGACGAACCAGATTCTGGTCTGTGCACGATGCAAATCAAGCGTAAACGAATACACGTCAGTGCCAATTGATTGGCGATCAGTTTCACCAGTAGTTTAAAGAATTAAGCTAGTTATAGAATTACAACTGAGTCTAGTATTAAGAGCATTATTCTAGGAGAGCCCGACTGTGTAAGTCCGCAGCCAATAATTAGAAGGATGAGAGGGTGAGAGGAGCCCCAAAGAGCACGGGGCCCGTATAAATTAGCGACGTCTTCCAGCAACCGCAGATGCAGCAGCAGCAGCGGCGTTGAAAGCGTTGCGTTCCTGGTCAGCCACCAGTTGGCTATAATACTGCTTGCTCAGATTGATACTCTCCAGCCACTGTGGAATTTTGCCTGGATCATCGAGCGTCAGTACTTTATTATATGTCTGAACAACGATTCTGGGGGCCCGGCCCTCTCCAACGCGGAACATCACCTCCGATACGCTGATTTGCGGGACTCCCAGCGGCACCTCATACAGAATCTTGCGCTCATCGGACATTATTAAAAGCCTACCGTAGGTGGTGATAATAACCAGACGTGGCTTGTTTTTGCTGAGAAACAACTTGGAAAAAAGGGTATCATCGTCGTAGCTGAAGGCCGTATCAACCTCACCGTCCTTCACATCAGCAGGTGCTTCGCTCTTGCGGCTGTTACGGTTCGTCGAGGACTGGTCTTTGGCCCCTTTGCCACTGAGGGCCTTGTTAGTTGGCGCCTGGGCCTGTGGAGGCAGATGTGTGCTAACCAACAGGTTCATGCGGCCCACACGCAATATACGCTCCTGAGCACTAGACAATATCGAACTGTATTGTGCTTCCAACTGTGTGAGCGGTGGTTGCGGCAAATACACAGCCTTTGGGCTGCCGGGAGGGCTAGTGCTGGCTGGCCTTGGTAAAGGTACATCGTCAAAAGGCGATTCTGGAGCCGAGTCTGTTGGAGTACTAGGCCCTGGCGTGGAAGGCCTAGTACCAGAGGAGGAGCGTCCTAAAGAGCTATTGCTGTTGCGACTTGACAGCCTCTGTTCCTGCATTTTCTTTTTCAGAGCCTGTATTCTTTCTTGGCTCTGTTGGTATGAAGAAGAAGCATGAGGGGGATTTTTATACAGCGCCGAGGCTGACGCGCTGGTATATGAAGGTGGTTTCTTGGTCATTCGAGAAGAGGCCGAGGACTTTGCTGGGTGAGCTGAGGATGAGGACGTGTCCGATTTAGAGATGTTGAGAGGCATTCCGTACAATGTTGACGGATTGAGAGCCTGCAGTCCTGCTGCCGTGGGCACAAACTGCTGTTGAGGCTGAGGCTGGTGCGGTTGCGTCGCGCGTTTCGCAGGCTGAGACCTTGCGACATAGGTGGGTTTCGAAGGCTTAACGAGCTGGCTACTAGCGAGAGCGCGAGGCTTCATCGAGGCGACGCTGGCCTTGTACGGCTGCAACCGAGGCGGTGGAGAGGACCACAATGCCTTACTAGACCAATCCTGGCCCTCGAAGAACTCGTGCTGCTTGATCTCGTTGAGGGTCCAGCGCTGTTGTGGCTTGACAAGCACATGCTTCAACAGATCTCGAACCATGAATGGAAAGCCTGGCGGGAGCGAGTATTGAAGCTTCGCAATCTTTTGAAATGTCAGGTACTGAGTATTTCCCTGGAAAGGTGGTACTGCAGCAATCATTTGGTAGAGCACACAGCCCCATGCCCAAAGATCAGCGCTTTTCCCCTGTGATTTACCTACCAGCAGTTCTGGAGTAACATACTCTGCTGTTCCAACAAACGAGTTTGCCCTGGCATCCGAGGGATATTTCCCCGTTGTCGGGTTGGGCTCGAGTAGCTTGGCCGTGCCAAAATCAGTTATCTTGATGCGCATTTTGTAGTCCAGTAAAATATTCTCGGGCTTGAGATCTCGGTGGATGATACCCTTCATATGCATATATTCAATGGCGTCAAGAAGCTGGCAAGCGTAGTATCTAGCACAGTCTTCATTGAGGGAGCCGATACGTTTGATGAGATGAAGGAGTTCACCATTGGGAGCATAGTCGAGCACAAAGTACAGCGACTGACGATCCTGAAAAGTAAAATAGAGCCTAATGATACCCGGGTGGTCTCCGAGCCTATTGAGGGTATGCTTTTCAATCTCGACATATTTCACCTTCTGCTCTTTTATTATGTGAGCCTTGTCGAGAACCTTGATTGCGTACTGCCTGAGCGTCTGCTTGTCCTGAGCAGCAATCACAGTCGAGTACGATCCAGCACCAAGCTCGTCCTTAAAGTCGAAGTCCTCAACGCCCTTTTTCACGACACGCATCGTGACATTCCCCTGGCTGTCTTGGGTACGCTGGACCATTGTGGCAGCTCCATCCTCTTTCTGCTTGGTCTCTCTGAGTTGAGATTCTCTGAGTTGAGCTTCTCTGAGTTGAGCTTCTCTGAGTTGAGCTTCTCTGAGTTGAGCTTCTCTGAGTTGAGCTTCTCTGAGTTGGGCTTCCCTCGCCTCTCGAGCTTGGAGCTCTCTGGCTTCTCTGGCTCGAAACTCTCTAACCTCCTGGTCCTGTAGCTCTCTTGCCTGTATTTCTTGCTGTTCGAGCTCCAATCTCTGCTGCTCCCTGGCTTGAATTTCTTGCCTTTGAAGCTCTCGTGCGTACGCTTCCTGTAACTGAATGTCTTGTCGCTGTAAATCCCTGACCTGAAGGTCTCGCATGTTTCTTTCCTGAAGCTCCTGGCGCTGTAACTCCATAGCCTGCTCCTGCCTCTGTGTCGCTAATGGGTATTGCTGAGCTTCACGCTGTCGCAACATCTCGAGTTCTCGCTCCTGGATTTGTTGCTGTTCTTGCAGCCTCAAGAATCTCTCATGACGCTGGTTCTCCAGCCTTATCTGTTCCGCCTGCTGCTGCATAAGAGCTTGGTAATGCCGCTGGTCACCCAATGGCTGGACCTGTCCATGATCCCTAGGATCCATAGAAGAAGCTGACGAAACAGAGTGCATTGAAGCGCTTTCGCGCATGGCTAATGGAGTGCCCTTCAGGGGCGTAGCCTGGGTCTCTGCTTTGCCTCGTGGCATGCGCGAAACCGCCTGCGGAGGCGAGACAGCATACTGTCCGTTCAAAGGAATGCGTGAAGGGTAATCTCTGATGGGAGAGCCTACATTGCGAGCTCCGTTTTGTGCTGAGTTATGAGGGGAATTCCGAGACACGCCATTGGGCGCATTTCGCGATGCGTAATGGCCCTGTGGGGGTGAGACATAGTTAGAGTTCTGCACCAAGGGTCCTCCTGAGTGGTAAGAAGCATCGCTTCCCTGCTGGACTCCCTGCTGGCCAGCCAAGGAAGGGCCACGCGCAGGGGGGGAGCGATAGGAGGGCTGCCATCGGGGAGGACTGGCCTGGATCTTGAGGCTGCGGTCGAGCATCGCCTCGAGGTCCTCAAGAGCACCCCGATCCTGGTTGGCGGTCATGTGTAGGGACGAATTGGCGCGAAGAAAACAGCGTTTTCGGCTTCCACTTCAAGCTCCTTGCTTGCAACACGGTGGGTGCACTCGAGCCGATCTCAGGCGTGCTTAGGGTTTGTGTGTGTTTTCCATATGGTGTTGCCCCGGTATGTTCCAGGTCACGTGGACGCATTTATCTCCCTGGCGGAGGCTCGGCTGTCTCACCGGCTGGATAGGTAACGAAAGCTTAAAACGGGGGGGAGCACGTAAACTAGGTTATTAGGATGATATGAGGGATTTAGTGAAATCGGCCAGTATGGACGATCGGGGCTCATAAGATACTCTGTAAAGTGCTCATGTGCCAATGCTGTGCCAATGGCTGGTGCTAAATGTGGATGGGGGCGAAGCTGGTAGTGCTCGTACGCACTACATGGGGTAGGCAGGTGCCCTTGCCCTACACCTGTGGGGTGCTGCTTCATATGCAGCCATAACGCTGTTACGCGGTCAGTCGAAGCCAGTCTATGTAACATACTAATTCAATGGTTTCGCGGATTTCTCTAACTATAGAAGATACTGTTGCCGCTACACAGCCGCTTAACACTTTAGCTACGCCCCAGCCACTTTTTGATAGACCTCGACATGCTGAGCAGGATTGTACTACAGAGAAGCTATCGCGAGCACTGGCCACCAGCTTGAGGCTGGGATTGGTTTGGCGTCTGCAGGGGTCTGGTTCGCGCCCTTTGTTGCAGAGGCATTTTTGAAACACAACTTCCAAAAATATACGTAACCCCTTCACATTATGCACCTCCTCCAGCCCTGTGTCGATCTCGCGCTGTGAATTTTAGCTTTCCGTAGCATATCAGATCTAAAACATTTCGCCTAATCTCGGCCCGAAAACCCAAAAGCTAGGGGTAAAGTCTAAATATAACATTTCTTAAACCGCCCCCCTTCCAGAGTCGAATTGAGGAGTTAGGATGCGTTTTTTCGGGCTTCCCTCTCCTCCGATATCTCCAAGGTCAAAAAAATCGGCAAACCGGCGCATGTCAGTTTGCTCAGACAGTTCCTCGAGCTCCGCCGCTCTCTTTCACTCGCGTGAAGGTGGTGCCGATGCGAAGGCCATCTCAACAGCTCGGGCGCAGGACAAGGAGCATATACTCGCAGCGCTATCTCAGTGGTCCACTTCGACTCCCAACTTCGGCGAATCTAGAAAGGCACGATTCCAATCTATGTTCAGGAACATGAGATTCAAGTCGAGGGCGGCTCTAGTACCAGCGGCCCCACCTTCTCCCGCCGACAGGTTCTTAGATACTTCTCTCGAGAGTTGGGCCACTGCACCCTCGCCTCTTTTACCTTGCGCTTCAGAGTCTTCTGGGTCCTGTTTCTCAACTTTAATGACTCCTTACCATTATCCACTCATGAGCCCCTGGGAGGATTTTCAGCAGACTTCAGTGGAGAGTTTGGTAGAGAACTCTACAGATAATTCGGCAGCCGACCCATCAGAATGCTCGATTTCGTCAGAGTCAGAAAACGATAAAGCGGTTCTACAGTGGGCCGTGCGAGTGCCAGTCTCGCATAGCAGTATTCGCGAGATACTGCTCAGTAACGGTGAAACATTCTACAAAAATCTAGACTAGCGTGTCACTTGTACGTACTGCTGGAGCCGTGTTCCAGCTGTTTGGGAAATCTTGCTCCATAGACGCTCTCATCCTGCGACGGCGGGCTCATGCTTGACTGCTCCAAGAGCGTAATGTCAGCATAACACAGCATCAGCTTGCTCATCAGCTTGTCACTGAACATATTCCTTCGAATAAGCTCATTCCCAACATACCTCTTTTAATCCTTGGCTGCGCGAGGAAGGCCCCTAACGCGTTCCTGGGCTATACGTTTTGCAAAAGAGGTTCTCGCCTCACTTTCGAGTCCGCATCTTGATCAAAACCCATAAACATATTTCTGTTACTTGGGTTGATTTACAAAATTCCGGATCCTCGGGCCCGACATGGTTGCACCAATCTGACGGACTGCCCAGGAAGACAGCGATACCGACACCTCGCTTCCGAATACTGGGCACACGGAGTCACAAGCTAAAGCGCTATATCGCTGAAACCACAGCATTCAGATACATAATAATCCGAGGACTCGGTACATAACTTATCTACAAACTAATTGTTCGCAAAAGATTCGGCGCTAAAGGACTTCAGCACGTTAGTTACCAGCATACCTTGTCTCAGCACATAGAGTCAAGAGATTCAGTAATAATCTACCAGCATGTGGAACTCCACAACACACAAATTACAATACATAGCTGATAAGTCGATAGCCTGTTTGGAAAGGCTCCGCCTTTCAAAGTTCAAGTTCCCCCACCACTCAGAGTCACTCTGTTAGCTTACACACAACGTCTATATCGAAGTCACCCCGCTTAAAGTCCCATTAAGCTTACACACGCATTCTAAGCATGCAAGCCCCCCGCTAGGAGTCCCACTTAGCTTACTCACAAGGTCCCAAGACGCACATCTTAGTACATAACGTCCCAGTCTCAATACATAAATCTCCAGAAAGTCTCGATACATAAAATCTCCGTAAAATCGCTGCATCCTCTGTTTCGATACAGGAAGACTCGATGTTTATAGTCTTAGTGAGAACAGTCCTCGGCATATGAACTACCTGCATGTTTGAGCTTACAGATTGTGGTCATGCACCCAGGACCAGCATACAGACGTGCAGTAAACCTCGGAACTACAGGCATATGCTGGGTATATGCACGATAATTCGCCTGCGACCTTCAACTCGACGAAGTTGCAGCAAGCCCTGCACAAGACAGAAAAGCTATTCAGCTCCTCGCTTTTTCGGCATTACAGCAACGCAGCTCAAGCAGCTCTCTCAATTGCACCCATTCTGAGAACGCCTCGGCTTCCTGTCAAGCTCGCTTTGGAAACGCCAGGTCGCGGCGGGATTTGGGATCAGTTTTTCCGGACATTGTTGGGGGTTCTTTTGATGAGCCGCCTGCTTGAGCCGGGCTAGGGTGAGGGGAAGCATCTGTAACCTCCCAAGCGATCTGCTTAAAGAGGGTTGGCAGTGCCTGCTTCTGGTACATCCGGGGATAAGCCGACGTTGAACCATATATCCTTGCGAGACCATATAAAAGTATGTCGGAGGACATCGAGTTATTTGCAGACCATCAACGGTTTCGCCAGAACCCCGTGCGGTTCGTCAATGATTTCCGCAAGGCAATTACCGGCCGTGAGAACGCTGCCTATAATGACTACATAGGCGCCCCGCTTTACGAGAAGCCTGATTGGGCAGGAAACATTCGAAGGCAAACAATAAAGCAGCCTGTAGTCCAGGAATGCGTCGCTAGGCTCATTGAACAGCAGATTGCCACGGACCTGCAGCAGGGGCCGATGTCTGAGAAGCAGATAGCTGCGCGCAGAAAAGAGTGCAAGCAGCAGATAAACCGCAATCTTGACCGCATTGCTCTCAAAGCTCTCCCTACTTTTTCTCGCAAGTTCGCGGTGCGATTTAATTACTTTTTTGTCACTCAGACACTTTCAAGAGTATACATGCAAGGCATGCACGTCAGCCAGAACCAAGTCGATAGGCTGAGGTCCAAAGCGGCGGAGTGCCAAGAGAAGGGACAGAGTCTAGTGCTTTTTCCATGCCACAAGTCGCATGTCGACTATATAGCATTGGTCTTTGCATTCTTCAGGATGGGTCTCTCTCTACCAATGACCATAGCTGGTGATAATCTTGATATCCCAATGGTCGCGTGGTTCATGCGCCAGGTAGGTGCTACTTTCATTCGTCGGGGCAACTGGAAGGATGACCCGCTTTACACTGCGTTCTTCCAGGGCCTCATAAACACCTACCTGCAAAACGGCTTGAACGTTCAGTGCTTTATCGAGGGCACGCGGTCGCGTACAGGAAAACTGCTACCTCCGAAGTACGGTCTTCTGAAATTTATTTGCGAGGCAGTCATAAGTGGTGCAACAGATGACTGCTGGATTGTGCCGGTGAGTACGCAATACGACAAAGTAGTTGAAGCAGACACTTACGCAACTGAGCTGCTTGGCAAAGAAAAGAAGAGCGAAAACCTCAAATCGTTCTTAGACTCGCGTTCGTTCCTCAAGGTCAATCGAGGTCGTATCGATGTGCGCATCGGCGAGGGCTTCTCCCTCAAACAGTTTATGCTAGACCAGGCCTCCTCGTACCAGCTAAAATCAGTGAATGCTCTGAATCCAGTGCAACGCACTTTAGCTCTGAGAGCCGTTGCCTACAGAGTGCTAGGAGATATCAATAGGGTTTCTGTGGTGATGCCGTCGGCACTGGTGGGAACCGTATTGCTCACTACTCGCCAACGAGGCTTGAACCGAGACGACCTTGTGTACCGAGTGCGCAGACTTATCGATCGGGTTGTGGAGCGAGGAGGCCGGATCGGCACAATTGTCAAACCAGAATCTGAGCTGAGCACTGCAGAGATCTCATTGATGGTCTCGAAGGCTATAGAAGTGCTTGGCACTGACCTCGTGACGGTTGAGACAAAACAATTGCTCGAGCCGGTGTGCTTCGCCAAGGACGAGTTCAAGCTAAGCTATTATCGCAATCAAGTAATCCACCTCTTTGTGCACGAAGCAATTGTCTGCACGTGCCTGTACCAGCACTTCACGCAGCATTTGCAGCTCGAGGTGAAATTCTCAAAGCTAAAGCGCCAGGTCATTTTTCTGTCGCGCTTGTTCAGTGGTGAATTCGTGTTCAACAGCAGCGACGAAGACATCACCGAGGCCCTGCAGACCTGTCTGGTGGCGCTTAAGAAGCAAAGCATTATCACCAGTTTCGACATGGAAACAGTACTTATCAATGAGGAGGAAGTCCGTAAAGGCTGGGTGTACACACATTTCTATACCTACCTTATCTGGCCATATATTGACGGATACTGGGCAGCGGCTGTATCGTTGCAGTTGCTCCCTCAAAATGTGCCGGTCAAGGTAAAGAGCTTCTTGGATGCTGCTCAGAAGGTTGCAAATACGCTTTACCAGGAGGGCGCACTCACCCACATAGAGGCGTGCAACCGCGAAGTCATACTCTCAGCAGTGACCCAGGCCGATGCGCGTAAGCTCGTCTCTCGTGATAAGAATATTGTCACGCGCTTGGCGTCCCTCGAAGACCTGAACAAGCTCTGCATTGAGATTTCGCTGTACAGAAATGAGGTCATGAAACGACCTGCAGACAGCGAGTTGCTGTTAAGAGTCGAGCAGCTTGCCAAGCCATTGGTCGATGTGAAGGCCAGACTCTGAACCACTTGCAAACTTGCTGGTAGTTTGGACCTTTACATACTGTAACTCTTAGATTCGTTAAGTAGAAGCTGTGGTCGGACTAGTCCTAGCCGTTTGACCGCATATTACATACTCTATTTATTCTTCAATATCCTTGTGCTCGTTCGTTCTGGGTTCGCATGGGATGTCCAAATAAATGAGAGGGTCGGATGGGCACATGATCAACCACAATTCTTCGACGCTCCACGAGTCTTGAGAGGTAATGGAAACATGGCTCCAATTTATCAAAAAACAACCTGAACAGGACCTTTTGGTCTCTGAAATACTTCTTGCTGAATTATTTACTTTAGATTGCTCTAATACGCAAGTCGCAAGTATCCAATCAAGTGTTGCCCATCTCTCTGAGCAGCAAATCACCAATGCCGTCGAAGAAGCACAACTATTAGATGGGGATTGGCCTGGGTTTGTCGCGCTCTCGAAGGCATACCTAATCTGGTGTGCATTCGCAAAGCCCTCAGCTCCTGAAACCTGTTTCAATCAGTATGCGGGGGTATACTTAGCGCTGCAACAGGCATATGCAAATAACCGAGGCGCCTGTCTCAATCTTGTCGTGCGCAACACTACAAAGGAAATTTTCCGTCTCTTCGCGAAGTCGGGGAAAGACCAGCTCGAGTGGATTGCCTCTGGACTGCTCAAGCTCTTCAATGCTGTGCGAAGTGAACGAGACCTCCCTCCGAGGAATATGCCTTCGAAACGTGAGAATGCAGTGTTCTATGCGAACATGATCAGCAGAGCTTACTTTAGAAGTGAGCAATTTGTTTCTGCAGGGAATGTATTCAACAATATGCATTCAATAGGTATCTTGCTCAAGAATTTTCCTGCCAGCGAGCAAGTAGAATATCGTTTCTGGCTTGGAAGGTACTATCTTCACTGTGAAGAAATAGATCTTGCATTTATGCATCTCAATTGGGCATTTGAACACTGCCTCCAGGGCACGACGCAGGCGTTGTTGATTCTGGATTGGCTGGTTGTTCCCAGTATATTGGTGGGCAGGCCCCCTAAAATGAGCGCACTCAGCCAGTTGCTTAACTCTAATGACCTCCTGACCGCGGTTCATGAGCTCGTTTTGACGCTGAAAAAGGGCGCGTTCACATCTAAATACAACCAGGCCGTCTTGGATAACCCTTGGATTGCAGCGCGTCACCTTCGGCCCATTCTGCTCAAACAAATGCCCATTCTCACGTGCAGACGAGGCATTAAGCTGCTCATTCAGCTTAGCGGAGTGGAAAAGCTCAATCTGCAAATGGTGCAGAGTGCTGTTGGCTTAAATTCGACGCTGGATCCGGGCTTCCTAGAGGTCGAGAGCATATGTGAGACACTCATCTCTCAAGGAATGCTGAAAGGCAATGTACTGTCTATCAGTCAAACCCTCGTGGTGAAGTCTCAAGGGAGCGTTCCTCCTCTTCTCGAGGTAAATCAAGTTCTTACCCGATCACTCTCGCAACGAGAGCATTGGATGGAGCGATAGCCCAGCTCTTCCTCTTCAGCGAAGTTATTTGGTCGTTGAGTAATCGATCAATATCAATTTCTCCTTCAACGCCTACTTGGATTTTATCTTCATAACGCAAATGGCAAAGTTTCATTGGGAAACGTGAATTCTCGTTCATGGAGTTAGTTATCTGAGTCTTTGAGCATGGTAGTACTCGAATGTCACACCAAGTTGCGCTCAGAAGCATTGGGTATGAAAGGAAGTATGCTAAGTCCTGCCAGTATGCTAACATGAGCTCATGTTCTTATCCAGGCAAAACTTCGCGGTTAATAAACTACACATATCTAGATTGCAGGGAATCCGAAATCTATTTCAGAGATTTGGAGCTCTGAATTCGTGAGAACTGATTGCTCTAATTGGTCGCTCAAATTCTCAAGTACACCTGACGATTTGGGTGAAATCTCGATCTCTGGGAAAATTACTCTATGAACTAAGACCGTGCTGAATGGACGGTAAGAGACAGTCTAGATAGACTTCAGCCAAAGCACGTTGACCTTGTTGGCAAGTCCTCCAGTACTGAGCGTGTGCCAAATTCTCATTGCGTGAGTAAGGGGCAAATTAAGGCCCGGAGCCGCCAGAGAATAGGGAACTCACTCATCAATGGTCTAGATTTTAGCTGAAGTCATCCCTCAAGCAGAAGTGTATCAATTGATTTTAGCGAGAAAAATCCAAAGTCCACCCAAGTTCTAGTTTCTCCATCAACAAAAGCTCAGAAGCCTGCTCTAGCTGGCATACTTCCTCCAGGTGCTCAGCTGTGTCGAATATAAGGAGTCACGGATCCGAAGGATTCTAAATTTTGCTCAGAAAGTGGCTCTCATAGATTGGTATCGAGCTTAATTTAGAGATATTCTAGAGAATTTCTGGTATCCTCATAAACTTGTTGTAAGTCCTGCAAATTCCATAAACTCCTTGAAGGAAGTTCCCTCTGTAGTTCTGGTATTTTTGCCAGGAAGTCAGTGAGGTGTTCTATCTTGCTCTGCGCTCGCGTCATCTATAAATGGACCGGTAAGTTCTTGCTCACAAGTTGACTCATACAACCATATCCTTGCCGTGAAGCAGTTGCATGAAATAATCGCTGGATGTATCCTCTGTGTGGCATTGAGAACTTGCGGGGCTCTTGAATTCATCATGCGAATTGGCTATGGCAAAGCAAACGAAGCTGTCTACATTCAAAACTCCGAACATGCTCTTGAAACATTCGGTTGATTGGGATCATATTTTGTATTTCAACGATGTATAAGTTATAATCAGCTATGAAAGTAGTGATGACTGTTAGCTTTAGGTATCTCAGATTAAGTCCTGTTAACTGCCTCGAACTCGCCCTCAATTTTAGAAGTGTAATCCTGTGTCCAATGGAAGCTGTTGTGTTCGAGAAGATCATAAGAATACAATCTACGAGAACTGTAAATTCGTCTAGAAATTGTTTCTCAGAAGCCAAAAACCATCGAGATTATGACATCCAGCGGGACATAATCTGTGTAGACATAATTTGGGGGTGACATTGTTCCTCGTTGACCAGCCAAATTGGAAACAATCTGGCCGATACCCGCGTTCTAGTATAAATATATTCATCGGATTTTGTGAGCCGGTACCTGAATCAGTATAAGTTCTCAAATTCAATCCTGCCAGGATAAGCAAACAATAGCGTCATGACCTCACTCCTGGAGAGGACATAGACGTAGATGAGCGCATAATCTGCATCAATATGGACCAGGCCAAAGAAAATCAAATCCACTAAACAACCTAGAGTTTTTGCAATATAGTTACTTTAGTTCAAACTCATCTCATGTGTTATTACAATCTAACTATTCAGTTACTACTAACCTATGTGCAGCTAACAATAAGGGTCCAAAGACTAGATCTAACACAGGCTTCAACGGGAAACAGACCAAGATACCGAATCTTGGGCTCCAGTCAGTTATTGAGAGACTTGAAGTCCGTTACTTGCCCTTAGTGGCCTGAGAGAGAGGGGTTGAGACCTAATCTCAGTCTTCGTGGCCCTAGGCCAAAGCCCATGAACTCTTTGCCAGCTCTTGACAATCGGCTATTTCTGAAATGAGATTACGTCGATGGCCCCATCCCAGGGCTTGCTAATCTGATTCACAGACGCACTTTTGATGGCATATTAAACGAAGATAGCATATACGTTACGAAATCAAACTCCGAATTTGGGCACCCTACAGTAACAGATTGTGGGAAATTAAGTCAGGGCAGCAATCAACTCTGAGGGTCATTAATAACTCAGTTTCAGTAACTGCCAATAACTCTAATTACAATTTGATTCCCTGGAATTTTACAGTATTGAGCCATGGACCTTGAGAATTGATTGATTAGAAAGTGCATAACCTAGCAGTCATATGCTTAACTTCCCTTGCCGAACAGTTGGCCAGAGTAGCGAAGATCCTTTGACGAAGAAACATTGTGGTGTACGCGATTTGGAAGGCGCGTGAAATTTCCAGTATATAGAACTGCCAAATAGATAACTAGTATCTACGGCTGTCAATTTGGAATTTTTATCCAACTTCGAGATAACACAGAAGTCCGTTTTACGTTGGTTTATTCTGACAATCGTCCGAGTCTCCCACTTTTGAAAAAAACTTATATAACTATAAGCAAGCCTAGACGTAAATAATTCCACCGTAGTCAATCACAGTTGACACACTTTTACCATGAGAGGATATTGCTTACAACCATCCCTTGAGATCAGTTCCAAAGTCTCAATGTTCGGCGTCGCGCGCGCGTATGCTGGTCGCGAAAAGTAAACATCACAGTAAGGGTTAGGGTATCTATACCATCGTATGATGGAGGCAAGTTTAGTGGCTCTCCAAATGTTGTAACTCATAATCAATTTTAGATAATTAAAACTCGTTATCCCGCATACGCCGGTTGTCTAGGCTTGCTTGATCTCCCTAGCGCGAAGGGTTTTACATACCAGCGTCACATGCTAAACTGTTTTCACAAATTGTTCC